>JAZHYW010000587.1:0-214569 GCA_037355805.1 Ixodes ricinus | reverse complement strand
TTCCCGGTCTGCTAGTGGGCGCCGCCGTCTTCGGTGCTGAGTGCAGAGCAGACGCAACTGTCGATCATCACAATTTAAAAAATGCGACTTCCTCTGGCTTTAGATACGATGTCAGGAAGGTCAGGGTGATACCCTCTTGCTTTGTCGCGAACTGTTTTAACATTTCTGGAGGACGGAAAAGCGTTTCCTGTGATTCAGATAAAGCTCCAGATAACTGGCAATCGGGATTTTAAGACACAATATGGTCGGATGTCGTTACTCTGAAACGAAGCTTATTTGAATGACTCTATAGGAACAACTATCAACGTGTGCACATGGCACGCGTTAAACTATCGATGAAAAGCGCCGTGAACGTGGGAGTCTGGAAACTCAGAGTACCGCTAAACGTTATGTGATGCTAGAACGTTATACGTCTGGAATATATTTTTATTATTTAAAATTTTGTAAACAATTGCATTTCGCGATTGTTGCGGACAATCGAAGAGGCAACACGTGCTCTCAGAAACTAATTCCTCAGCTCCGTGCGCATGTGCATGCGAATGGGCTCACAAGTCCTTTCGCAGGCAGACGTGGAAAACGGATTATGTGACAGTTTTGTGGTAACGTTTTCACCCCACTCCGAAGCGGGCCGAGGTTCGAATCCTAAAGACGCCGCGGGGGACGACTGTTTCTCAGGCAATTGGCGCTATCGACGACGGACACCCAACGACCTACGGCGACGAACGTCATTTCCAGTGGTACGAAAAAGCCCGTAAAGGCTCGTTCAAGCTCTTGTAACCGAGTACGACCGGGAGAGACAAGACCGTTTTTAAGCCTCTTACGACGTCTTAAGACCAGCTCCTGCAGCAGCGCACCCGGTCCTGAGATGTCGTGAGAGGCTTACAAACCGGTTGTCTCTCTCGGTCTTACTCGGTTGCAAGAGTGTGAACGAGCTATCAGTGTGAAATGTAGTAACAGCCATAAAGAGGACCGTGACTGCTGCAGTTACTACCTTTTTACTAACTTTTCTCTAAAGGGGTCTGTCTAACCTTCATCGGTTAACTGGCACCCTCGTTTGTTTATTTCTGAGTATACTAAATTTTTCCTACAAAAATATTTGCAGTGACCGCTGATGGTATCCTTTCAACGAAGAAAAAGATAAGGAAGCGCGTTACTACGGGGTTTCGAAAATGTCCACCAGATGGCGGCACATAAACATAACGACACCAACGGCGGACGACAGGGGCAAGAACTCGCGGGAGGTTTGAACGGAAACATTTCCCGAAAACCTGAAGGCGTCGTGACGTAACAGTGCTGTGGTTGCGCCAATGGACTGTTGGATTGATAACTCTGACGGCTCTACATTGCGTTTCTAACTTCCGCTCAAATTCTTCCTCATGTAATCACGTCGTCACGTCGTCACTACGCCGTGTAAGCACATCGTTCGCAAAGTACATAGCTAAAAATTATGTCACTATAATTTACGCGTAAAATGTGTCTCATATTTTTTTGTAATTGAAGGTCAAATAATATATATATATATATATATATATATATATATATATATATATATATATATATATATATATATATATATATATATATATATATATATATATATATATATATATATGTAAAAGTATTTGTGATCATACTTTATAAGTTAAGTATTATAGACTTTGGCACATTGACTCTATTTACCTCGAAGCCGTTCACTTAAATCAGTATTTACAAATTAAAAAGAAAGAGTTAAACCTAAATGCAAGCACGATTGCACGCTATGTTCTTTCCCGGCATCGTTGCGATGGGTGAACTCGATCACGCTGGGCGAAAAAGCGCCCGTGCATCGATTCCAATTTCCATATCGATAATTCAGGGCACAGTAAACGTCAACACTACAAAATATCGTCATGCTTTAATATCTGTTAAAAACCAAATCTTGTATCGTCGACGCTTAATAATAACGTTTCGAGTTCACCTCGACGCATTGAAATATTTCTTTTCCTGGACTCATTGTTGGGTAGAACAAATTGCCCGCATTACTAAAATACTCAGGTTTTGTTCACTTCTTCATTAATGGATACTATTATTTTATATTCTAGATGGAGTTTCATTGTGTTACAATAAAAAATACCTGTTCTTGCCAGTAATACTCTACATTAATACTGTATGATATCTTGATCATCATTGCCTGATGTTCTGTTGTGCCTCTCATACCACGCAGTGTTGAGGCCAGGTAGTACTACTATATAAAATCCTTCAGCCAATGTTGCCAACGCAATGAACGCCCGTCTGTTGTATGCGAGCACTCTGTACAGAATTGCAAGCATGGTGTCCCGGCTGCAAACCCCATGCGTGCAATCACATGTGACATGCGCGTGAAGGTAGCCTTGACACGTTTGTGATAGCGCGTGCTTGTTCACACTGGAGTAAACATGACGGCAGCAAAAAGGCCTGCTTACGGTCGTGTTGACCTTGGTCACTCTTGATTTGTTCGATTAGTGACAGTCTCTTCATTGCAGTACCTCCAGCTGTTTTCTCATGTCAAGTTACAGAGCGAGCTTGTTTCACGAGATCTCATTATTACTGGCTTCTTCTCCATGGATGTGACCATTCGGCATTGAATCATTATGTGACAACTATAATTGGACAGAAGACGAAGAGAAGAAGGATTGAATGCACGTCATTTCTCCCTCTCGATTTGCGCTTCGATCGGATTCATGTAAAGGCGGTCATTATATTAAAGATGAAAACAGCGCAAGGACACGGACAAGAACAAGAAGGTATACACGAACAAGGCTGCTGAATTACAACTGAAGTTTTTTCGTTCTAACAGCAAGTATAAAAACTGTATTGTCATAACAAACAAACATGAATAAAAATCGTGACCTGGATGCCACGTGCTCACTAGCCACCGCTATGCGCTGTCACTGTGTGTCTAAAAAAGAACGTTCCTTATCTGATAAAGATAGTGACGGAGTGCTGACACAGTTTTGCCCCAATCTTCCAATTTCTCGCGCCTCAATGATTTCTCGAGTGAATTTGTCTTTATTTTTCCTACTCACTTCACACTTGTCAAAGACGGGTGAGCTGTAACAGTCACGGCAATGCAGGCCAAGGTGACCTGACACAACTCTAAACACGTTATACTTGTGCTCTCGCAGCCGATCATTGAGGCAGCGCCCCGTTTGCCCGACGTATCTCTTGCCACACGGGAGGGGAATAGAGTGCACGACTCCCTCCACACAGTTTACGAATTGGTCATGGCGTTTTTTGGTGCAACCCTGCTTTTCTTTAGAACAGGAGTTCACTTTTCTGCACAGCCCAGACAGCTTCTCCGGAGCCGAAAAACCACATCAACACCAACCCTTCGGCCAACCTTTTTTAGGTTGTGAGAGATCTTATGCAGGTTTGGTAAAACGGTTACTTTTTTGTTAACCCTACGAGCCCGCTGGGTCGTTTCCTCACGTCCTTTCTTAAGTAGGTTCTCAGCAACTGTCGTCAACAGGTAAGACGGATATCCCGCATATCTGAGCCTTGGTGCTTGTGTGTCGAAGCTTTCTTTCAACCTGTGGGGACAGGACTTGAACAGGGCATTTCTAAAACAGAGGTTTTAGAAATGCCCTGTTCAAGTCTTTTATGCAATGCTTTTATGCAATGGAAGCATCGTTCTCCACCTTGAAGAAATTCAAGGTCACGCCGTCAGCAGGCTATGCTTACAGCGTTTCGGCATTCTCGCAGAGTGTTGCTGGCTCACTTTTCTCCGAAGTGAAACTGAATGCTGAGTCGTACTGCGAAGTTCTGTTGAAGAAACTTCGGGCAGCAATTCGCAAGAAACGTCCAGGCCTATTGGCTAGAAATATTGCTCCATCACGACAATTTCAGGCTGCATGAAGCTTGATTAACCCAGGAGACATTTCACATATCTGGGTGGTAACTTCTCGAACATCCGCCTTATAGCCCCTGACTTGGCCCCAAGGGACTATCAATTGTTTGGTCCGCTAAAACCTCACCTTGGCGGCAAATGCATCGCAATAGATGGAGGTGTGGAATGTGAGGTACGCAGAGACAGCAGCCAAAGAATTTTACGTAGAAGGTGTAGGGGCACTCGTAAAGAGATGGGATAAATATGTCAATGCCGGGGGAGGGGGGGGGAGGACTTGTCAAGAACTAAAATAGAATCTTAATTTGGCCTCCCGCACCATATTCAAGAATATCCTTTTGTTACTTACTGACTTTTCCTCATTTATTGTGGGTATCTGTAGACTCATGTCGCACTTTTGAGTAGACTGGCAAGGACCTGTGGTTACACATACATCTTTCTCTTGCATATGCAGGAAACACCTGGATAGTCCCAGCAGCTCTGTTTGTGTGCATTTACTCGTCCCTCGTCCATCTTCGCGCTGTTTTACTTAGTCCCATGGGTGCCAAAGGAAGAGCTGCCGACGTATCTTTATATATAATAAAGAGTTGTCATCAATTTAGTCTTGTTTTTTGTCACCTTCAAAGCTTGCTCAAGGAAACACTAAAGAGCCAGGGCTTAATAGCAATATATTTACGAAATAAATATTTGATCACAGAATTTCACAACTTATATCAATGCAGTGATGTCGTTAGATGGATCCCGTGTATTCATAGGATCTGTTACGCTTGTCTGAAGACTTCAGTCCTATACGCCTCGCAAGTGGGCTCATTTTCGTCTTCTGCGCATGAGAAAGGAAGTAGCGGTGACGTCAGAACGCCGAGCCCTGATTGGCTGATCGCGACCCCCTATCTGAGCGTCGTCTGCTCCTTTGCAACGTCGTCTGCTCGCAACGTCGTCTGCGTCTGTCTTACCTTTCCTGCGACTTTCGGAAGTGCAGGTCTTCACGAGCGAGCTCGACTTCGCCTTTCAGAGAGGGCAGACGAAATAACTCGAGCGGTACGTTGTTTTTGTCGAACAACTAGCAGACGCGCATCAAGGAGGGAAGTCAAAGTACTCACTGGCGAGGTGTCCCGAGACGCCGAGGTTTGTTTGCTAAGAACCGAGAGTGAGCGTGTTAGTGTCCGCAAGTTCCCTCCCAAATACTTTTCCCTCCTTTCGTGTGCGGCGAGACTCCTCACTCTTTAACGGCGTCGGCGGGTTGGCGCAGTTAACGTCGTCTGCTTTACGTCTGCTAGTCAAAGCGATGGCTGCTTTACCTTTCCTGCGTCTGTCGGAGATTCACCGCTTTTTCACCGGCGAGAGTCACCGTTGCCTCGGAAAACAAGGAGATGACAAGAGGAAGAGATTGACCTCTTAATCTAAAATTGAGGTCAGCGATCAAAGTATAATACGGGAAGGGTTCACAAGGGTCGCGCGGGCATATTCCATTCAGCACGCCAGCCGGTCGTGGGCAGACGGTCGCCGAGTCGGAGTGGCTGCTAGGCCTATCTGCCGAGTTCGCTTGGTCGGTGTCGGTGGAATCGTGGCCGTTGGAGCTTTTCCCGGGTGTTTGTGGATCCAGCGTTCTTGTTCGTCGTGGTCTGGTTCAAGTACTTTTTACTTTTTTCTTGCTGCTTGAAGTCGGGACGCGTGAGAAGCGCACGTAGAAAAATAAACGTCCGTTGGTCGTCGCGACCGCGACGCTGTCGGCCATGCTGATTTGATCGTAAGAAGTGCGTAAGACAGCTTCGGAGCTGTCGTAGGATTTCGTCGTAACCTGCGCAAAACTTACGAAAATTTCGTTTCGTGAATACGAATTTGTTTTTAAGTTTTGTCTTACGCATATTTTTGGCGTAAGATCGTTTCGTGAATCTGGCCTCTGCACTTCCGAAAGTCGCAGGAAAGGTAAGACAGACGCAGACGACGTTGCGAGCAGACGACGTTGCAAAGGAGCAGACGACGCTCAGATAGGGGGTCGCGATCAGCCAATCAGGGCTCGGCGTTCTGACGTCACCGCTACCCCCTGCGCAAGAAGCAGACGAACTTTCCCTCCGCACTGGTTCTTTATGGGCATTGATGTTGTGAAAATGTATGCACCACTTATATAATGCTAATGTGTTCCAGCCAAGGCCATCTGGCGCTCTGGAAAACTGCCAGACCGGTCTGCTTCATGAGCTGCCGACAGCTGTGCCCGCAGGTGCATTCTATGGGAAGATCTGTAGGTGGCTGCTGTTTTGCTGCATGCTATCTAACTTATTCTAAAGCTTCTGTGCTTGGTATCCGCACTTTTCAACTCAAAAGTGTAAGCTGCCTAAAAGTGAACAAAATAAATTGTGAACAGCTAATTGTTTGACTGTACTTAACATGGACAGTTTTATGAGTTGCATAAAGAGTGCTCTATGACTGATGTATGTAGGAGCTCAGTTCAGAGCTGTATTCCCCGTGCTTCGAGCCAGATTTCTTTAGTTTTATCAAGGATGCTGAGGTTGCATTACAGAATATTGTTGCACAGAAGTAAGTGAAAAGTATTGAGCAGCCAAACCACAAGTTATTTTTAGGCTATATCTCGACAAAAACAAAACAATATGTTACGTTTACCGTCTTCTCAGAAATTGCAACCACGCGCTTCAGCTGCTACTATTGGCGATGTGCGCGACCGAAAGCGTCGCTGTGGTAGGCCTTCCACGATTCGCCGAACGCCGACTATGACGTCAGTAAAGGATTTATCATCGACGGAAATAAGACGAATGTAAAAACTTTAATTTTGACGGTGTTAGCAGTGTTCCTTTGAGAGCGCAATGATTTCAAGCTTCCACCATGCTATTTATCTTAACGATATTGTGAATATTAGCCACACAGCCAAATTTATAGTATATACGGATGACACTAGCATATTTTTCTCTGGCGATGACATTCATGAACTTATTGATTGATGTAATAATACAATGAAAACACCCGAGAACTGGTCGGAAGCTAATGCTATGCAAGTAAATGAAAAGAAAAACAAAGGCGGTTATATTCAGACCCAAAAACAAGCCCGTTCCTACACATCCAGAAATCTTCCTTAATTCACGTCGTATAGAAGAGGCAGATAATTTCAAGTGTCTCGGTGTCATATTTTCCGCCGACATGCTTTGGGACGCTCATGTAAACTACTTGCTAACAAAAATAGCGCAAATTACTGGCATAATTGGACGCATTCGATACCTCCTTCCTGCTCAGATTAAGTTGCTTCTTTATGATTCACTGTTTTACTCACACTTAAACTATCGTCAACTAGTGGGGGACAATCTACATCTTCAAACCTACAGCGTATTCATTTATTACAAAAGAAATATGTTCGCCACATCTATAACGCCCCTTATGGAACACCAAGTTCAATTTTCTTTCTTCGTTCTCGCGTTATCAGGGCACACAACCTATACAGATATCGTTTGAGTGCTCGCTATAAATTAGAAACGCAGAGAAATATAAGTAATATACGCAATCGTTCCCAACTGCAAATAAAAACCTCTAGTTACTCTACAAGACACAAAGAAGCTGGGCAGTCCCTACAACT
This sequence comes from Ixodes ricinus, assembly GCA_037355805.1. Classification (NCBI taxonomy): domain Eukaryota; kingdom Metazoa; phylum Arthropoda; class Arachnida; order Ixodida; family Ixodidae; genus Ixodes; species Ixodes ricinus. The sequence goes on along the minus strand of JAZHYW010000587.1, from coordinate 207,127 downwards.
CGACTAAACTCCGGAAAAGAATGTCATCGGTTATCTTTTACCAGCCCTTTTAAACAACTATCACCACGTTCATTTTGATCTGTACACTTGCAGATATAATGAACTTCGCGTAATGTACGAAGCATAAAAACACACACATATATATGTCTATGTGTACGTGTGTGTATATCTGTATGTATATGTCCGTCTATGTGTATGTATGTGAATGTATGTGTGTATATGTATATTGTATGTATATGTGTATATATATGTATATATATATATATACAGGGTGTTTTAGAGAACGCAGGCCAAATCGCTCCTGCGAAAACTACTGATCCGCAACGCAAAAAGGCTTGTAGCGTTTGGTCCTGGTCCAGGGGCCCATTTAGGAAAATTATTAAAGTCCGGAATAATTAAGTGGTTAATTATTTTTGCGTAATTAACTTTTTTAATATTGTGTTTAAGGGCATGGTTTAAATGAGGAAATTGCTCAGCATCATCGAAAGAAAAAAAGTCACAGCATATCCACGTGGTGAATGATGATGAGTGGGCGAAGCTCCGGAGTGAATCGTCGGTAAACCAGCGATTCTTCCGTTAATTCGCCCACTCATCGCCATGTAAAGACGTGAGAAACACTGTGTGTGTGTGTATACAAATCAAGTTTTATCCGAGCAGACTGACGACGCGATTCGGCTTCCCGCTCTCGCACGGCCGGATCTTGGCGGCGTCGACGCGCAGCCTGACGACATGCTTCGGCCTCTCGCTCTCGCACGGCTGGATTCTGTCTGCGAGCGCGCGCTGCCGCCGCCTTGCGCGCTCTCCGCTCCGCAGCCTTGTCTACTGCCTCCATCCAGCTAAACTACGAGCAGCGCCAAGAGCGAGTGCCTTTTATAACATGAGCTCTCGTGCATGGAACGCGCGCGCACCCGTAGCTATGACAGCGCTGCAAAGCGCGTCCTATGGTAAAGATATAAACAAATGTTTAGAGTGCGGTGAATGACTGCCTTCATAGCTCTGTGGTTAGCGCGTCTGCCGCTGATCAAAGGGTCAACGGTTCGAATCCCAGCCGGCGCCGGTCTTTTTTATTTATTTATCGACTTTGCATCTCTTGAGCCATTCATAAACTAAACCTCGAAGTGGCTACATACCCACAAAGGAGGGACAGACCCACGCCTTAAGGAGCTTCGCCCCCAAAACACTGAGGTCTGTTCGATTCGCCTGAACTGGCTGAACTAGTTCAGCAGTGCAGGAACTGGTGCATTCGATTCAACCGGAAGTTGCACGGCCGCTGCACTGGCGCGTTCGATTCATCCCAGTTCTGAACGAGTTCAGACCCAGTTCCTCAAAATCTTGCACCGGCTTCGGAGTCAGTTCAGCGTCCGTGCAGAAGCAGACGACAAGAGCAGACGGCGATAGCAGACGACAGTCCTCGTCCGTCTCTGCTCGCGGTGCCATTTTTCGCAGCTCTTGCTCAATTGTCTGCGATGTTTAACAACAACGCCGATACGGACGTTGCATTTCCTCTCATTTATGATAATAACGTACCCGCGGTGGACGCGGAATTGAGATCATAACCGAGGGTAGGAATTTGATTGATTATGATATTCTGAAAGCGTTTTAGGCACCTGCTCGTGTAGGTTTGGCTCCCTGTGGTAAGTGTTGAAATACTGGCTCACGTAAATTGTTTCTTTTTGATGCTATCTGGGGATCCACAGTGTTGATATTCTTCCTTACCGACACGGAAAAGGTATTGCACTCTTGATAGTTCCTGCCTTCAGTTGCTCTTGGATGCATACTGACGACTCCGATACATTGCAGAGGTCTGGGATTTAGTACATTGGCCCTCGCATGCCCCGTAGCTGAGCATAATACTGCATGCTTTGTCCGCTGGTATCTGGACGCCCACTAACGGGCCTGGGAAAAACGACGCCGAGAATCGGCATTGGCTTGGTAGTTCCATGCAGGTATTTCTTGAGAATCAGCATAAACGCTTCAGCTTGACGCCAAAGTTACGGTCGATAAGTGTATTGGCCAAAACGCTATCGTCAGGCCTTCGTCTTCGAGGTGACCGCTATCGACCGCGCGCTGCCGCCAGTGACTCCCGACGCAAAATCATCCTGATGCCGCGAACCTATCGTCGAAATGCGAAACTCGAGAGACTTGGAATGAATCTACTATTGCTAAATGAATGTGAAGGACACGAACGCTTATGGAAACGAGAGGAACTGAACGGCCGTTAAAAATGCAGATAGAAACACATTTCGTGCAGAAAACGTTTTTAGTACACGCGAATAAAAAATATTCACAGAAAAGATTCCGTTATTATACTTTAAAACTAAGGAAACACGAATGCTCTCATCAAACCGCGACTAATTAAATGTCGCATACAACGTGGCGTGGAGAAACAAGAGCCAACAGATGCAGACGACACCCTGCGCTTCCGGAAAGCCGATCACAGCGCCAGTCCTAGCGCGGCGGCTGCACTGGTTCTGCGCCGCCGCTGCACGACTCCTGCACTCCTCTGAACTCGGACAGAACTAGTTCAGAACTTTCTGGCCGAATCGAACAGACCTGCTAAATCAACGAATTGCAGATCGATAGAAGGCTCGCGAGGCATTTTACGGCTTTCTGCAAAACCGCACAAATTCGACGGGTTTTTAAGTTTCGGTTTGTTATCGGAGCGCATCTCGACCCCGGCGGCATCGCGCCCTGTGGAGAGATAGTGCAACCAGCCTCTGCTGCGTCGCGCGATGACAGTGCAGCAGAGGTTGGTTGCACTATCCTCCACTGGGCGCAGTGCCGCCGGGGCCGAGATGCGCTCCGATAACAAACCGAAACTTAAAAACCCGTCGAATTTGTGCGGTTTTGCAGAAAGCCGTAAAATGCTTCGCGGGCCTTCTATCGTTCTGCAATTCGTTGATTTAGTGTTTTTCAACGATGCTGAGCAATTTCCTCATTTAAACCATGCCCTTAAACACAATATTAAAAAAGTTAATTACGCAAAAATAATTAACAACTTAATTATTCTGGACTTTAATAACTTTCCTAAATGGGCCCCTGGCCCAGGACCAAAACGACACAAGCCTTTTTTCGTTGCGATGAGTAGTTTTCGCAGGAGCGATTCGGCCTGAGTTCTCTGGAAACACCCTGTATATCATATATGTATGTATGTGTATATATATATATATATATATATATATATATATATATATATATATACGTACGTGTATGTATGTATGTATGTACGTATATACACATATATATATATATATATATATATATATATATATATATTGTGATGAAGTATCTTAAAATATTTTGAATATAGTTTTCCCTTTCTTGTGTACAAATCCCGACCTCTTTTATAGGCAAATGTTACTCTTGTTTCATGTATTGCTGATAGTTGTCTGTTGTTCATTGTTATGATGAAAGTACCTTGTATTATTATATAATTTCTTGTGTTCCTTTTATATGTCTTTCTCGCCACTGTATGTACCTGAGGGGGGCTGAGGACCAGTCAAGCTGCTTGGACAGCTTTTTTCCTCAGCCCCCACCATGCTTATACATGGTAAATAAAGCTATTATTATTATTATTATTATTTACAAACACCATCAAACTTGTTGTTCGCAAGGTAATGACGTCACAAGGGGAACTATAGGAGGCCACAAAACATCTCGCCGCCTAATACTCCATTTCATCTTATGACGTACCGCAGGAGAGCCTGCAAGCGCGAGCTCCTTGCTCTGGGTCAGATATCGGCGGCACAAGCCCTCGTGCATTAAGGGCAGCTGCCAACGCATTGAGCTCGCGCTTCTAGCCTTCGCTGCGGTACAACATAAGGTGTAACGGAGTATAGCGGCGAGCTTCCTCGCGCCGCATGCGCCGAGCACAGCAAAGATAGCGGTGATAGCTTTCAGCGCACTAGGAGGCGCAATGCCGAAGCTTAGGGAGCGCCGAGCGAAGGGCGTAAACACATCGGAGTAGGCTACGCACCCTCGCCCCTATAGGCTCACTTCCAGGTGGCGCAGCCTGCACCGAGAGCCACGCGCTCCTCGGTTCGCATTTCATTTTTCTCCGATAGTACATGTGCACCCCACCAGCGGGTGTTCACATACTCCCATCGTTCGGGTGTACATAGCACTTACACCCGCCATAGGTGTACCCCATTACACTCTTTTTCTTTTTTTAAAGTGCGGAGTTGGAATAATTTCGGAATCATTCTACACTTTCGCGACCCCGGAATTCAACAAAATTTAATTATACTTCGTCTCACCTTAGCAAGGACTACAAGGGTGCAACTCAATGTCCTTCTGTTTAGGGTGATGCCACCCTTTGTAGTACCCGATGCCGACAGCACGCGCTCACGGGGAAAATACAAAGAAATTGACGAAAACAAAATGTCGCCATAGCACAGTCAGCGCCACAGACGCGTGCAGGGACACGCTCTTTCACGCGCTTCTGAACAAAAAAGGAAAATAAAAGTGTGGGACAAAATGGCCGGATGACTCCACCCTAAGCAAAGCGCACATGAAGGGCACCCAGCAGGCGACTAAATGCGCAGGCCGTGCAAGCGCGAGCGGCTGTCATGACTGCCTTGACTGGAGCACTCGCTGCACGTGCGCTCGTGCAGCCATGCCGAGGCTTTATCCAAAGCAACTAGTCTGCGCTTTAGTATGCGCGGCTAACAACAGTCCATGCTAAGGTGAGACGCTACACATCGTCTCACCTTGGCATGGACTGTTGTTAGCTGCGCATACCAAAAGCGCCTTCTGCCCGGAATGGAGTGGGAATGGAATGGGCTCGGTTCTTATGCGGGCTGTGTTTAGTTTCATCTATAGGACCTACGCGCTCTTGAAGAAGCATCATTGTGCTGGAGGTGACCGACGGCTTGATTGTCTCACTGGCTTACGCCCCTTCGGTGATGAAAATGGCGCGCCCTCGGTGAAGCAACCAAAACCGAATAGTTGTAGACGGACAATTTGTCGTTCCCGGCGCCGCGAGACGCGATACAGAGGCTGATACATCATGCGCGATTAGCACGTAGCTTTTAATCAGTGTATCGAACCGAACACAAGCCGAAAACCGGAGCAAAACCGTTATTTTTAACTGAATTGGAACAAAACTGCAACCGAAATCAAACATTTGATATTTAACCCGAACTGGAAGTTAACCATAATCTAATGCGATGGTTACCGGTTCATTGGAAACGGTTCGCCGTAATAAAATATGAGCCGCGCCTTCTGGTTGCTGGCGCCAATTCAATTAAATATTCGTGACGGTGGTGTCAGCGGTTTGGTTTCGACTTAACAAACGGCAGCAAAGACAAGGAGACGGCTCAATAATAATTAAACAAATAAGTATAATTCACATGTGCACCACGAATTGGCGTCGACGAGTTGGCGTGGAGGCGTACACTTCATACTTTGTTTCACCTCACGATGGATCGCAAAGGACGCTACGAACTGCCGGAGCCAATTGATTCCTCTGGAGGGTGGATAGCCATCCCGCGTCCTTCGGTTGTGCGAAGCAGAGTGTTTAACCAAACGTTTTATCGGTTCGGTTCGGGTTCAGGTTCACAGCATTCAGTTCAGCTGCCGCTCAGTTCCGGGCAGCAAAAAATAACGGTTCATACCGGTTCGAACCGCTAAATTGATAATATATTTTCGGCGTGCTTGGTACCAAATGTTGTCGCGAAATGTGGTATGTTGCGTAAAATACCTGTGATTGGTACAACTTTGCGTCGTAGTATTAAAAGTTTAATCGTGGTTGTGTCCTGGAACTAGGAATTAATTGCTGCGCATAAAATATATATATATATATATATATATATATATATATATATATATATATATATATATATATATATATATATATATATATATATATATATATATATATATATATATAAAGAGCACAAGTCTGCCAACAGCAATCCTCAACAGCCAGGCCATGCCAGCTTATCCTGTCCAAGAAAATGTTCACTTGGGCGAGCGCTATTTTGGGTCAGATTCGATGTGAGTGCGAAGGTGCACCTAGGGTTAGAGTAAACAATTTTGATTACTCCTTTCTGCATGACTCGTCGAATGCATCGTGGTGCTAAGTGTAAACAATGTTTGGTCAGAATAACAAACATTGTGATTGCACGTTCGATGTTTCAATAAAAGATAGACTGAAAGGGATTGTCCTAAAACTTTGGCGATATTTTGGAAATGTGATATCTATTAGCTCAGTTGTATAGTCCTCATATATATATATATATATATATATATATATATATATATATGTGCATATACATATATACATACGTATACGTATACATATATATAACTTGTACACGTTACTTTTTACATACACTTATCCAGAAAACAATACAAACAATGTTTGATATTAAAAAAACATGTTTCTGCAACACTACTTTTTATTCCTCATACGGCCGTATTATCGCAGCTTCTTGCAAAAATAAAATATTGTATTTAAGAGAAAGAATGTAGGTGCACTCCGTTCACCTGTAAGCTGACAAGGCACCGAAAGCTGCAACCACACCCGCCATCCCGCTAGCTTACGGCCTCCGCAAATGATCCCTGGAATTGTGCAGACAAAGCTAGCGGTGCGCATGCTTTCAGTAGCAGCGTCTACCTCCGCTACGAGATTCGGAGCTAAGGCCGTTTTGGACTCTGTCGTGTTTCGCCTGTTATTCACAGGAAAAGAAAAACTTGGTTCTAACGTTACAATGTATAGCCCAATGCAGAATGCAGGTGTCCCAGCTTACCTTGATGTGTTTCCGTAGATTGAGTTTGTTGTTCTTGCTGATGACAATGTGTGTCTGTTTTTTTTTTGGCAATTTTGAACATCTCATTATAAGAGATGGCCACTAAGACGACGGACACTCCATGACCGAAAACTCGACCGTCGAGAAAAAGTGGCGGTTACCGGTTATCGATCGTTCGTCGGTATCTCACTTTCATACCAATATTCGTGGAAGCCAGGGGAGGGGAGGCCATAGAGAGCGAGAGAAGCGGTGGCCATCGGTCTCACAAAACAAGAGAGCAGTGGTTCTCAAATGGGGGTCCGCGGACCCTTTGGGGTCTGCGAAGGCATTCTAGGGGTCCGGAAAGCACTGCCTTATCGTTCAAGCTCGGCAGTAAAGGTCGTATTCTTTTGAGATTGAGAAGAAACATTCCAATTTTCGGGTGAGTTTTCTCGTCGTGTATAGCAATGAGCGACGTCTTCTTAACACTAGCCCTTAGTTATATTCATTTATTAAATAATTATCAAAATTAACCTTTACCTTTCCCTTCCCCTCACGACGAACGGGGCCCCGATCATCTCCGCCGGTCCAAAGAGAGTCCGCGTAACATCGGTGGTTGAGAACCACCGCAAGAGGATCGCACCACTTTTACACGTTCACTCTCTCTCTCTCTCTCTCAGCACTCCTTATATGGCCTAACCCCCCCCCCCTCTTTATGTTGACAGTTGACTGTGAAGTGAGAGTGGACTCGACCACCATGCTGAGACAAGTAAACCAAAAGACGATGCTCTTAGCCTCGGGCCGGGCGCTTTTAAGCCGTGCCTCACGAGCGCGCTACAATACAGTAGCGCACATCAAAGACAAAGAGAATTCGACTTCTTCGCGCGAGGCTACATCGTCTGTTACGCGAGTTGTGAACCCGCGATCTGAGAGAGTACGGACTCAAGTTTGATGTCTGTGCAAGTGGCGGGAGACGTCGAAGAAGTTGGAAAGGAGGGTGAAACGGTGTAAAAGACAAAAATAAATAAACACGAAATGCTTTCTCCTGCTCGGGAGAGGAAGAAAAACACCAAGGAAAACGCGGAGAGCCTACTCAGTGTTTTTCTTGATCTTTGTCTTTCGCTTATTTGTACGTTCCTTGGCCGTTTTTCTAGTGGTTCTTGCGACCGGTCATACAAAAAATTGTGTTTTTCTTTTTTGGCTATCTCTCTTCCTGATGTTTTCTGTTTTGTTGAACTAGCTCGCTTTAGGCTGCTGAATGCTCTGCTCGTATTGCTCAAGAGGCCGAACTCCATGGAACCGAATTATGCGACGAATAGCACTGGCGAACGCCGCCCGACGGCACGCTCGCTTCGCGCGCGACAAAGCAGCCACTGTGTTGATTCCACGCGCCGTGCAAAAGCCGCTCGAGGCCAAAATTCGTCGAGTTATTCGCGGCATATTCGTCCCGTGGAGTTTCAGCTGCTATCCTCTGTACTTTTTTAAAGTAACGGATTACTTCCCAAGTCTGTGTACGACCTACTTATAGATGAACAGAACGTAAGGACGCAAGTGAGCTGGTTATTGAGAGAGGTGATATGAAGAAGGGTTCCCTTTCCATCGTTCGTTATTCAACACTATAGAAAGGGTTCTGTTCTCAATAAAGTTTAGCTGTTTAGGACGTTTTCCTTCTCTTCCTTGTTGTCGTCTAGTCAATCTCTCAGTCTAGGATTTTCACTAAAATGTTTAAAATACTTATAGATTTTTAAACACAAGTTTGGTTGCAGTTCTAGTCGCCTGTTAAAAAAAAACACGCAGTTAAAAATGTAACGGCTTTCCATTACTGTGGCGCATGCCTGGATGCAAATCTCTCGCAAATCGTGAACCAGGCACGAACGTTTCGGGACCAGCGGCATTGCCGCTGACTAGAATCACTAATCCTTTCTAATTTATCATGATTTCGTGATACGGATCGATACGATACAGACTAATCAGTAAGAACTGCAAAAGTACTCTAGAATACCAGTTAAAATGCTGTCAAAACCACAAGGAGACAGGCTTCGGCCAACTCACTACAGCCTAAGAAGTAGTTAAGGCAAGAAAGTGCGTCCGTAGTGTTTCGAGACTTCGAATAAAATAAGGTATCAGTTCAACGATCGATCGACCTACTTCAACGTACTCTCATTTCTATTTTAGTTTCCCCTTATAAGCAGTCTTTGTGTTCGAGATTTAGAAAATATAAAAGTGAGAAAGGCAGACATCTCCATAATATGTGTACGAGTGTAGAAGCCACAGATTGAAAAAAGCTAAGAAATTCCCTCTTAATAATACAAAGTTACAAAAACGAAACACCCAGAACTTAGATCAAAAGAAAAGTACACCACGAGATACCAATACCCCTAAAACAAACGCCTCGATATACGAAACCCCGATTACAATTGATTACCGGGGACAATTACTGATCAACGCCTACCTACTGATTCATTAACGTTGACAGTATATCCAGGCTCCATCTGATTTCGGTACCGGCTAAATGTTTTTCGGCCGTTTGTTTCTATCCCTTCATCTCCATTAGTTTTCGCTATCATCAACTGAACTTAAAAATACAACTCAGCTCCTCGACGGGTGCAATGCGTGGCGTGTTTGCTGTATTCCAGGCATGCATCCAGGGGGAGGCCCATGGGGCCCGGGCCTCCCCCGAAGTCTTCCATTTTGCTGGGACCCCCCCCTCCCCCTCCTAAGCAGCATTTTGCCATAAAGCGGGCCCCCCCCCCCCCCCCCCCGAAACAAAATTCTCGCTACGTGCCTGCTGTATTCCAAAGTTCAATACAAACCGGGGCTTTAGCGCGCTGTCCGCCCCCTGTCTGAGGGCTTGCACTCACCTGATCAGATTTAGTTTTGCCCGAAAAATCCATCGTTATTCAAAAATTGGCATATATGCAAGACATCAATTGAGGGCGGATCCTTTGACAAGCTGAATGCTCTGTGACGACTGGGACAAGACCGCCCGAATAAACACCGACGTCTGAGGTTCCTCTTTTCTTCTTCCTACTAGATGGACTGCCGTTATCAATGTCCTATATGTAAAAAGGCTCCTAATGATTCTTCAGTTATTTTCTGACCCATATCGGCCAACTATCACACAATAAAAGGGGGAGCACTCTCAGTCATGTACGCGACGATGTCACGTGGAAGGAAAATCCAAAGCCTGCAGTGACTGCGGTCTCTGACGCGCCTCTTCTGTGTGGGCTGGTGAGACCGTGGCTACGGCTTGGCTACGGATGCGACAGCAGCGCATCGGATCCAGTTAGCGAATCGGATCCACTTCAACCACCACGTTTACATGGATTCGGATCGACCAGTAGCGGCACCTCGTGTCGAAGGATCACAACGCAGACCTCGTGACCTTCAGAATGTTTCCGAGGAGTCCGGTTTGCCTTGCGAAAGCGAGGATTACGGGAGCAAAGCTCCCGTAATCCCTCGCTCGAGCACTCGATTCGATCCGCTAGCGTATACATGGAGAGTCTCGATTCGGATTGACCATCTCAAACCACCCCGTCCCAGCGGATCGGATCGGATCCGATCCGATCCGATCCGAGTTGTTTACATGGACCGATTCGATTCGTTAACTGGATCCGATGCGCTGCAGTCGCATCCATGTAAACGTAGCCTGTGTTATGGTCCGCCAGTCGGTTGTGTTGACGACTTGGTGTGAATCTGGTTTAGCGGAACTGCATTCTCCAAAAGAGAACACCCGACTCTCTTCTCCCCCACCCAGCCCCCAATCTCTTCAGAGGGTGATCACCACCACTCATGGCCGGATTTTTTGTGAATCGTCCGTACAAATGGTTAAGAGGGAGTTTTCGTAGATCGTTTTCGCTGTCCCGCAACGTGCTTCGCCACCCGCTACGAGATCCGGGAATCTGTAGGCAAATCTTGCGTCGCGCTTGCGCAGTAATGGCGTCTTCGTTCCGGAGAGCATAGCGGAGGTGGGAAAACAGAGTACGAGAACTCCCTAATTACGCGACCCGAGAGCCCCGTTCCCAAGGCCGACAGAGCGAACAGACGCACTCTTTTACGGCCCTCGAATGAGGGGTTGTTTTCTCCCTTCCACCGCAGCTCGATGTGGTGGCTAAGACTCTACCATTCCTGCAGCGCTTTAACTTTTTTTGAGTTACCCCATGCTTCTCAATATTGGCCCCCAGCTTTCTGTCTTTGAGAACACCTCGGCGCAAGCGCGCCCCGCAGCCTCAATGCTTGTAAGGCCGTACTGCGCTGACTGAATTTCTCATCGAACAAGGGCACATCAGAAGCCCCACTTTTCAAACACTACACTGTTCGCATGCGAGCGTTGTATTTAGTCTACATGCCGGTGACTTACGTGTATTTTTAAATATGCTCACTGACGAACTGGTATTCCCATTTATTGAATCCCTTAGTCGTATAAAAACAAAACAAGACCCCCAAATGACCTTTTTATGATAAGTACATCACCGATACTCTAAACCATGAAGTTCAGTACTGCCTTATAAAAAACGTAAACCTTCTTTTCGCGTTTTTCTTTTTTTTTGGTGGGGGGAGCTATTTTTAGGATGGCTGCCGCTGCAAACTTTATGCCCCCCCCCCCTCCCTGAACTTCGAATGGATTTACACCTCTGACTTTAAGTGCAATGCACCTAAAGTATTATCCAACACCGCGGAACTTGAACGGAGCACGCTGGAACCGTCCATCCTGCATGCTCGTTTGCTTTCCGCCGACACGCTCTCCGGGCCCAGTCAATTACAGACGGAATGCGTAGAAACCGAGCGTAAAACTGACTCTCACGGCTCTAGGTCCGCAGGAGCGAGGCCGGCCCTGTCACTATACACTCTGTTTCATACTCTGTGTGCGACGCAGTCAAAGCTACTGGCGCGAGCGTGGGGCTGGATCTCGTTGATCATTTGCACGCGTTCTCGCGCAAGCAAAAGCCATAGATGAAGCCACGCGCTCGCGCCAGTAACTTTGACAGCGTTGCACACTGAGTATGAAACAGAGTATATGTTCCGTTTTGACCTCACGATGGAGTCCGACGGACGCTAGGAGCCGAACCCAGCGAATGCAGCGCTGAGAACGTGTCACGTGACTGGTCAAACCGTGCGTCCCTCGCTGCTCCCTCGTACCGAAGGTCACGTGGTACTCACAAAACGGGGGACTGGATTGGCTGAGGTGGCCCTTAGCGTCCAGTGCGCTCCATCGCAAGGCGAAACGAAGTATAAGAGTCCGAAGAGCTAACCATCGCCCACCGATGCGCATCCGACAGGTTCCGGCGTTTTGTGTAAACGTAAATAAACGTACAAAGAAAAAAAAAAAGACCGCTCGCTCAGGTACAAAACGCGCGTCTGTTTGCAGAGAGGGACCCTTCATTCAATCTTCGAGGAACAAAAAAAAAAAAGAAGAAGAAAGGAAGAGAGGGAGGTAAAGGGAACCTAATACGAGAGTAGCCGCCGACTCGAGCCGCGCGGCGATGAAACGAGGTCCAGAATAAAATCGCGGACCGTCCAAAGGGCGCCGCACGCTCCCAACAAGGGGGTCTTTTTAGCGGACCCCTCCGAGCCGGCGCGCATTATCGCTTTAGCGAACGGGGGCCCGCGAGACGGCCGAAGCGGCGTGTGGAGCGGCGGCGGCGGCGGTGCTCCTTTGAGCCGTCCCTTGAATTAGCCGCGCGGAGGTCTTTCATTAGGGGCGCGGCCGACGGGGGCCGCTCCCCCAGCGCGCAACCAGGTCGCAGCCGCGCGATGAAAGCCGTCGTCATCGACCGGCAAGACGACCGGCCGCCGATCCGCGGCCCGCCCGCGTTGTCGACGCCGCCGCCGCGCGAGGCCTGGGAACAGCGGTCCGTCCTGGGGCCGAGGGGCGCGTCGCGGCTGTCAGCGGCGGCGTGGGGGCCGCCGAGGGCGCCCCGGCCCCGCTGCGGTGGCGGGCCCTGACACGGCCGCTGGGAGATGAAGGGAGGACGTTGAAGCCCAGCTGACGTCGTGAAACGCTGATGAAAAGATACTAGCTCGCAACAATTTTGAAAGGACCCAGTGAAAGAAAAACAAAGCGGTAAGCATATTTGTTTAAAGCTAGCCGTATAACTGACCAATCGTTTGAGCAACGCAAAGGTGTTTATAGCCGAAGAGATGGCTACAATGCTTGTCCTGCAAGTTTTGTGCATGTCGATACACCTCTTGCACCGACGTCACATTGGCTGCCATTGTGGCGGCCTTGCGTCAGAACGCTATGTTCTGCAGCATGCATTCCGCACGACCGAATTTGTTGTCCTCGACGAGAACAAGTCGGAATTATAACCAGCATGACGCGATGGCCTGACGTGCACGTGCAGGGGTTAGAGAACGAGATGTCGCCCATGGACCGTCATCGGTGCGATCAAAGTCACGGTTGACGGCGTGTAATATGCACGGTTAGATGCTCCGTGGTGGGTTTGAAAACGAGCATATAGTGTAGATAACTTCAGTAAAACCGTCAAACACTGGGTAGTCAGCAGAAGAAAAAAGGTATATATTTATTTTCGGTCGGGGTGCCGAGTGAGTTTGGAGAATCCGGAAAGCGACATCGACGAAGACGAAACCGTCGGGTGTTCCGACGCGACTAGTTTCCCGGAGATAGTTCATTCTGACGGCTAAAATGTCACTGTAATAAACCTCGAATCTGTCATCAAGGCGGGTGGACGACGCATAGCGTTAGAAATGCACATACGTTTGAAATTGAATTGCCCTTTATAGAAGTTGACAATGACATTCATGGATTCAATAAATGTTTTAAAGTTTACCTTGATTGTCGTTTACGGAAGCAGGTAAACAAATTAAGAATTTATCATAGGTTAAATAGTAAGATGAGTTCGAGGTGAACGGATTATAGGGTTAGCACATGCATCGTGCTTGTCTCATGCATAAGGAAATCCTTCGTTCTACTTAATTCAACCTTTAGGACATTATCAGACGTCAAGCTCAGTTTACCGCCGTACGCTCGCTCAGTCGAGCGCCCGGACGTTTGAAAACGCACCGTCAGTACGGGCCATACGCGCGCCACTACAAATACACACGCATAAAACAAGTTGAGCTGCGAGAACACCGAACGGCACACGCCAAGAACGGAAGGAAGAAATGCGCACATTGGCACGCTTCGTGCGTATACACAAGCTACACAGCGATGACGGGGCGGCGGGGCCGACCGCAGTGAGCCGCGACTTGGTGAGAATACCCCCTTTGCACAAGGGCGACCTACGCAAAAGAAAATTGTTCCTTTTCGAATGGTTTAGAAGTTGTCACCGACCATATCTATGAAAGGCGTGGGTAGGAAAGTGGATCTCGGCAAAACGGTTTGCTTGCTTCATCCTTTGCAAAAAATATTATTTTCCCGCGTTCGTACCCATTTTTCGACACAAGGCGGTCCGCCGCTTATTCGCGGTATCCTCGACCAGAGTCGCTAAACGATCCACGCTCAGGGATATCGGCACTCCACTCTCAACAGTTTCTGGTGGGAGCTGCCATTTTGGTGCTCGGTGCAGAGCAGACTCATTTGGCCATCGCTACGATTCGAAAAAGTGGCTTCTCGAGCTTCAGACACGACGTCGGGAAGCTCAGGCGATATCATTTTGCTCTGTTGCGCACTGTCTTAAGTACATTTATGGAGTAGGGGAGAACGTTTTCTTCGATTTTAGGGAAACCTTCGAGATAACTGGCAACAATGATCTTAAGCACCAAGTTGGCTGGAGTGTCGTGACTGAAGAGTGGCTTATCTATAGGGAACCAAGCTGGCTCGGCTCAGGCATAGGGGCCCAAGTTCGTTTGGCTCAAGAAGTTACTTCCAGTGCGCGAGCTGCAGAGCGTATTAATGTCTGTCCGCATTTGTCTTTCGAGCTGTATTATATTTTTTTTATAAATAACGATGCCACCGATGCTCACATCTTAACAGCTACCGCGCTCTAAATCAACGCCTGCCAAGGGTCGTAGGCTTCACTGCGTCACATATGACGGCTATACTTCGTTTCACCATAAGACAAATCGCATTCAAAGGCTAGGTGGCATACAAAGGCTGACGCATAGACTAAAAGTACAAGACCGCGGCTCATTCCCGGTTGGCATTGGTAGCACGCGCGCATAAAGACAAGACGCGCCGTGACGCTGCCCTTCTTCCGCTGCCTTTCTGCCGCTGCTCGAGGTTCGGTCGGCTTGTAGCGTTGGCTGCGCTCCGACTTATTGTGAAACAAAGTATAAGCTAAGGGTACTTCCCGCCCTTTCCCTCCCTTTCCCTTCCTCGATTTAATCGGCGCTCCCTTAAAAGTTAACTTGGGCATTCAATAGCTTGCAATAAAGAAAACGGATAGGCGTGTTGCCATTCCGACAATTTCCCTAGCGCATCCCGGCTAACGTTCATTGTGCAAACAATTGGCGATGGACGGTCAACTGCAACGAGTGCTTCCTGTGAAAATGAGCGTAGCAACCTATCATGCGTGCATTTTAGCTGGGGGAGCTGAGAATCGGCAGGCGAGTGCATGCCACGTGCAAAGCAAATTAAACCGTCTCTCTCTCCTTCCCTCTCCCCCCCCCAAAAAAAAAAAAAAACAAAAAAAAACGTTTCTTTTGACGCTTTTCAAGGCTCTCTTGTGACTGGAATATTACACGAGGCTTTGAGGATACTCATTCAGACCACTTGTCATAAAAGGGGTTCGCAACTTTCACGGCCTAAGGGGGGCGCACTAGTTGCTATCAAAAGTGGCTGTCATCTGCAGTGGATGATCGTCGAAGGTTGGGTCTCCGACGCGTAATTCCTTCTAATTTCGTGACATACGAGCAATATAAAAACCTCGCCTCATACTTCCACGTCGGCAAGTTGTAAGCAAGCACCTTCATTCTGAAGCCGCTCATGCGGGAGCCAGGGAGCGCGACTCTCACACCGCGGTACCACCATCGCTGAAAGTTGCGAATGGCACAAGGCTGTGGCTGTTTGCTTATTTATTTATTTATTTACTACCTTCATCGCCCGGGAACATTATGGTAAGGGGTTTGATAATACGAAGAAATAGTTTTTCACAAAGACAAAAAAAAACAAAAAAAAAACACGGTGTATCAAAGTACAAATATTTCCCGAGAGTATAGAATACAAACAGAAGAATGTCGAGAATAAAAGCAGTGTTTCGAAACACAAATGCTTTATGAAAAATGCAAAATACACTTAAAAATATCGAGAAAACATATTTCAAGAAAATTATACCTTTAATAAAAAGGTAGACAGTGGTGACTCAAAAGATCCTGTGACGACATACTCTGGGAGATAATTCAAGTCATGGATCAATCTTGGCAAAAAGGTTTTTTTGAATAATTCTGTCTTTGCATTTAAACCATTTTATTTTTAATGGATGATCCACCTTTGTTGAAATGTAATCGGGGGTATGAATGTATGTGCCCTTGTTAATGCGTGTAAGGTTTGAGAAAATATTTCTTAAAAGCTTTATCCGCGCAGTCAGCAGCATCTTCCAACCTATCTGATGATGTAAATTGGTCATACTTGATCTCAAGTTATAATTACATGTAACAAACCGCGCTGCTCTTTTGTACATGTTAAACTTTCGAAGATTAATGTAAGAAAGAAGGATCCCACACTGAACACGCGACGCATACCATATGATTGGCCTAACCTTAGTTATATATAACAATTCCCTGATATTCTCTGGAGCCATTTTAAAATTACGTTTCAATCGCTTGATTATTATTGTGTCCACTTGCTTTGACCGAAAAAGAGTTCTGTTAAAATAAACCCCAGATACTTGGCTTCTGTAACCTAGGTGAAGACAACGCTATAAAGTTTATCTGTAGACAACAAAGGGTTACGCTTTTTGGTAAACCAAATATATTATTTAGAGGCACTTTCTATCTATTACACCATGACACCATTCCTCAAAGTCTGTTTGAAGTAGAAAAAAGTCATTATCCTTGTTGACTTGACGATAAATGACACAATCATCCGCGTATAAATCGATGCTGGATGTTACATAATGTTAAATCATTCATATAAACCAAAAAGAGAAGGGGCCCAAGTACGGACCTTTGGGGGTCGCCTGACGTCACCGCCGGACACGGGGACTGTACACCATTTATAACTACATAATGGGTGCGATTAGACAAGTAATCTTTTATTAATTTTATTAGATAGTTAGGCGAGCGCAGAAATGACAGTTTATGCATAAGAACTGAGTGGGGTACTTTATCGAATGCTTTCTCAAAGTCTAAAAGCAGGCAGCCAGTTTGTATGTTTTTATTTTATGAAAGTGAAATGTCACGTGTAAATTCTACAAGTTGTGTGCCGCATGAGAGATCAAAACGGAATCCATATTTTGATGGAGTAAAAAGTTGTTTAACTCAAGATGATTAACAATATTGGTGTATATAATGTGTTTAAGTAAGTTTGAACAGACACTGGTTAAAGATATTGACCTGTAGTTAGAAACGTCGTGTTCAAGCCCTCCCTTATGAATGGGTACAGCATTAGCTGTCTTCTACTCAGATGGAAGCCTGCTTGAGGATAGAGATTTGTTAAATAAAATAACTAGGAAGTGAGTTAACGCTGAGGCACACATATTTAACGCAAAATTTGGAATTTCATCCGGTCCTGTTGCTGAATGAGATTTCAAATATAAAAATAACTTTATATACCTCATTATTCTCAATAAAAAATTCTGGCATTTCATTCGGTATACTTTCCGAGGATGGTGGTGTAATGTTCTCAGATGTACTGGAGAAAATGGATTGAAAGTAGTCGTTGAAGCAAATTGCCTTTTCCAAGTCATCCCGTAAGTCACGGAGAGTGGTGTCATCGTGGGGCTGTCCTCCACCACGCAAGTCGAGGCCTGGTGGGCTGCCTTCGACCGCCATTATTCATTATTGCTCAATTTATTAACAAGGTTCCTGAATCTGGATCTCTTGGATCTGTACCATTCTTTTGGATTGTTAACCAACCTAAGACCTAGATTGGTTAACAATCTAGAGCAAAAAAAAAGCAGTTTCGCTTTTTTGACTTTTTTCATAAAAACATCATCAATGGTTCGCAGCTCACCTTTCGCTACTGGGTTTTCTGTTTTCTTACGCTTTATAAGTAAACGCCGCTTTTTTCAAGGAGACATCGCAGATTCTTGTTCATTCATGGTTTGTCACTTGTACGCCTGCTTGATAACATTTTAGACGGAATATAATTATCGATAAGAGCAAACAGTATATTTCTAAACAATTGCCAAATATCTTTTATATCAATTGTCATGCAGGAAAATTCAACCTCGGGAAGATAAGTCAGAAGTTCAAGGAATATGCTGTCGTAATCACCCTACTTAAAAAAAAAACAAGTTTTTTTTTAATTAGGTTGAAATTTTAATAAATGAAGCACGTGCTCTAAGGACGTGCTTCAATTAACGAACTTCTTGGTTGTTACGGCCGTTCAGCGGACCAAGTGACATGCATCCGAAGAGGAAACAACGCCACTTTTGAGAAAATTTCAGTACTTTAGCCTCACATATTTTTCAGAATGAGTAAAGTCTACAACTTTGGCGTGGAAAATTGCTTTTCTGAATACTGTAAAATGTGAAAAGTTATATTTTTACATGGAGGTTTACACAGCTAAACTACTTCCCTGTCCTAAAAAAATTGAAAAAACATCGTGTGTTTTAAACTCTATGCACCTTATTCTTATTAAAATATTTGGGTATAATTTAATTTTTGAAACCTATGCAACAAGTACTATGGAGATATTTGTTTAGGCTCCACGAATGTAAATAAAGCTTCGCTTTAGTTTTTTTCCCCAATTTCTTAGCACAGTTAGGCGTAAGTATTATTCCGGCCATTGAGTGCCTAATTTAGAAGTGTGCGCACGTGCTTTTGTTTATTCCTAGTTTTGTATGGAACAAGCGCGACGAGGCTTAGCACGCCGTGTCATCACCATTCCCTGTTTTGACCTAGTGCTTTCAGCATTACCCGCGCTTTTCGCTGTGCGAAGCTGAGCCTAGTTGCGATTTTCGACGTAGCGCCTTGGCCGTTATTTAACCTTCATACGTGCTCTCGGGAGCTCTGTGCAGTGTTGCGGGTTGCAAGGTCGCGAGTGTTTCACTTAGAAAGTACTCTCCCTACGCGAAAGTTCGCGCAGACCGAGTGCTCCGATGATCGAATTAAGTAGAAAAAATAAATACAATATAGCTACGTAGAGACAACTTCCTGACAATAAAATGCCTGCACTCTATTATTCGACAGATCGCGAGGATTTCCAATAAAAGCATAAATAGATTGCTAGAAAGAAAGAAAAGATAAGGCTCCAATTTACGCTGTGAAGGTGGTTGGACAGCGAACCCGTGGTACGTATCACCTGCAACGATTATCCAGCTGTACTATAGACCCTTTTTATGGAAAACGCCACCAGGTGGTGCTTCCTTTGACGTCCCAGATAACTTCCGGTTTATAAAAAGAATGAACAAGGGCCACCGTAACACCGCTGCTTGAAATGTAGATGAAGCGTTTAACCACCAATTCTCCAGGTGAACGCCAAACGAACGAAGGAGTGCGAGATCTGTTAAAATGTTTCGAGTATTCTGGTAAACCAACTCCCCTCCAAGATGTAATATTGTACAGCCGAAGGCCCTCGTTAAATCTCCAACATTGTTGTCCGTGTAGCATTCATGCTTTCTAGCACTGGTGACATAAGCAAGCTCAACAGGCTTGCAAAGACGGTGCGACCGGAAATCTCATGGGACGCATGCGGCAGTTCATGTTTGTAAACAGCAAAAGGGTCGAATGATCGACGAAGGAAAAGTAAGTACACCGTACCAAAACCTTTTGTTTATATGAAAGACTTTGAACGCCGCGGCAGCTTATGGAACCGCAATCTTTACCGCGAAACGCATGCGGGGAGCGCTACGTGCTTATCATCTGTCACGTGGTTTTGACACTTGTTTTGTGGTTTTCTTATTGAAACAAGTGTCAAAACCACATGATAGGAGATAAGGCGCGTGCGGACGGTGATAAGGCGCGCGCGATGGTTTTCTCTCGACTATACACCGTTCTGTCGGCGGACACGAAAAAACCCGACCAACGAGTCATATACAGCTTCGCTGTAAAAGAAGTATCAACCGGCACTGCCCAGACTTATATGGGCCTCTCCCGCAGCTGAAATATGTTTTATAGTTTTTGAAGCACTTGCTCCGGCGTTCACACTTAAGTCCGAGGGAAGCTAGCCAAAGCCACGATTTGCAGGAACCGATCGGGCAGTCGCAAAAGTGCATCATCACGGTAATCGTCGACTTTTTGCGCGAGATGCGCGAGAGCGCGGATTCGGAAAACTCTGGATATATCGTCACGCGCTCCGGAAAGAATCGGGCTTCGGTGGCACTTTGCTAATGATTTTCTGCAAGCTCTGTGCACCAAATGGAAACATAATTTCGATATTCGTGATCCTGGAGGCCGAATGAAGACGATTTAAGTGTTTTTCTTTCTTTATACAGAACCGCTTCAGTTTTCCCTTAAAAGTTATTTTAATAGCGCGAGTATGTTTGAGTTTTTTGTAGGCGGACACTCAATTCTAGCGGCTATTTTAATAGCACGAGATATTTGGGATGAGACGCATGCGATACAAAAAATTAAAGAAAAAGTCTGAATATTTTTTTAATTCTTTTAAATATTAAGAGTATTACTGAAACTTTTCATATATTTCATTTGAGAACTAAAGGTTCGGTATCGGCATCCCTATACGACTCCCCGACAACGCTCGTGCAACAGCCATTGGCAAAAAAATGAAATAAAATAAATAAATCGTTTGCCTGGTTTGTTTGGGAAAGGTATTGTCAGCGTGAATAAATGATAATTGCATTCCACTACCCAGGTTATGAACTCCAGAACAGATCGCGAGTCCTCATGCAAGCAATTTGGAACTTCAGGTGTATCGTGAAATAAACGTTTGTTTCCCGCGTATTAAGCTTTCTCCGATATCACTAGAATATGCGGATGATTACAATTCCATTGTTATTCTCAGAAACACTAAAACAAATGTGATATGTCTATCGAGAACTGCATATTGCTGAGTCGGGGATGATGGTATAGCTAAGAAATAAAAACGCTGTTACGCGCAGCATTCCAAATCTCTGCACAGCCTACATCCGCGAATTCGAGTTGCAGGCTCTGTACTTGAAAGCTTCATAACACTTATAATGAACTACCCAATTTAACTTAAATTTATGTATTGAAATGATGCCCAAGTCAACTAAAAGTAAAATCTCGTTGACTGTGATATCTACAGCTGCAAGCGTGCAGTTTGTTAGACGCATAAATTAATACCGGTGTATGAAATTCAAATTAACTAGCTAAAATCGGGTGGATACAATTACCTTTAACATTATTCAAACAACCCTGGTGAGGTCTCGTAAAATCACAACGGGATACACGAAGACGTCTGCCCTTTGCCACCGCGGCAGTTCTTTTAAAACCTCGCACCATAAGGAATGACCTTCAACCTTCCTTTTAGCTTTGAGGAGAAACTACTGAAGGAATGATGGCTTGCCTGGACCATTAGGCCGACCTCCGCTTGTTGCGGATAAACAAAGAATAGAAGAAAATATATTGATACAAGACAGTGCATCGAGATTTGGAACGGCTTATTATATGTGGAATAATAGATACGTTCTAATAACCCACCGCTTCCTATTAACTGAGAAGTACTCATTATAAAGACGGAAGCGGCACCATAAAAGAGTGAAGAGTCTGGCACTACTATCATCGTCCGTGTCCTTCGACGTTCGCATGGCTCATTTTGATGAAGAAAAGAAAGGAAAAACATGTACAGCAAATATTCCAGGAATAGCTTTTATTTTCAGAAGATGCTGAATCATACCTCTGGCTTGATTGAGAACTTCTCAGAAGGGTTTCACGCAGGATGCGTAACTGACTTCAGCGAGAAGCCAGTAATACATATAAGGTGAACTTAAAGTCTAGAAGTCTGGTACCTGTACATCGCTACCGTAAACTTGCAAAATAAAAAAATAAAAACGTAGAATTGATTTTTACAACAACCCAGAGTTTAGATAACAAATGGGTATCAGGTTTATCCAGCACTGCTAGGCGCATCTTTTAACATTTCTCTAGACCTTCGCTCCTACTCAATATATTCGAGTGCGACCTGACAGTGGTTAGTCAAACTCTGACTTGCATGGCGCTTGCGATAAAAACAACGCAGATGGCTATGTCCTCGCGCCATATAGCAATCATTCCAAGAAGGGTAACATTGAAAGTTCTTGAATCCTACACCAAGCTAATGACGTGCTAACAGGTTCAGCTAAACATATGCTTATCCAATGTAACGTGTTACAGGGAATCAAGAGCGCTGCATAGACGACTCTGGGTATCAGCCGATTCTTCCATACGCAAAAATATGGGTAACTCACTGACGTAGCCTTCTTCATGGTTCGTTAAATGCTTTATAGGAACGCATCGGTTTCGCGATAAGGGCGCGCCTCAATCTAGCAATATAGGTTAAATTGGGCGCAGCTGAGCAGTAGCGGTGATCCTGCAATCTCCAGTTCGAGTATTGGTTCCGCGCGTCTGTTAGAGCATTTTATATACGCACTTCTCACGGAAATGGCTATTAGGGTCGAGATGTCACGGTGGCGCCCTCTTATGGCTTCCGTTCGTGACATAGCGGCCGGGAGTTGCCTCACCGTGATTGGCAGGATTTGCCTGTCCATGAACCGGCAATTTAGCAGGCATTATCAGTATACAGAAAGCAATGATTTGGCCAATCGTGAATGCCGACTGCAGCGACGCTTTTGGTGGCGTACGTCGTTATTAGTTCGTGCCAACTTGAGAACCGCAGAGCCTGGGTTATTTCGCTCATAATGCTTCTTGCTCCTCGACTTGTTCTTCGGTGTTCTCTTAGCGCAATGCCGCAATTTCATTGGGCGCGAGAGCGATACTAAAATGCTGCGGACTCGTGACGCCGCGCGTCCCTTCCGTTCTCATTGACTGTAAAAGATCCGAATTAAAGTTGGGGGTTTTACGTGCATAACCAACGAAGGGCGTCTGGCACGCCCCAGCAAGGTACTGGGGATTAATTTATATCCCTGCCAGACTGGAAATAAAGTGTCAGTTTCATCGAATGACATTTGTGTGATCGACGAATCAGCTTGCGATCTGTCAGGCGTGGAATGCGTTATGGCCGGAGTGCCACGCGCTGATTGGCCAATCGCTAAAATGTCCTTCGACTGAACTGAAAATTAAATGCCAGTCTGACACGGGTATTAGACCACCTTGGGATCCTTTGACGTGCCGCCGAAATCTCGCCTCTGTCGTTGCGGGCACCTCGGTCGGGATTCGAACCTGCCACCTTGGAATCTGTAGGCCGGCGCAATGCTTCGGAGCCATCGAGGCAGATTCTCATTGACTCTATAGACACTATTAAAAACAAGCTGTGGGCGCCGCATTGAGGAGAAAGTGGGAACAAAATGGCAAACTGTGTCGTCTACTTGGGGAACGATCATTAATGGGAAACGCTACCTCGTGGCCTCTGAGAGACAACGTCCTGTGCAGGCCAGGTCGTGCTGGGGGTGACGTGAACAGTCGAATACGACTCGGATTGAAACACGATCTTCTCACTGCCTCTGATAAAAATGGTGGCTTAATTCCGCGGTTCCTCACGGAAGCGTACTTTCGCTGTAGTTCGGTAACAGCAGGTAACATGCCAGGGCCATAAGCTTCATCTTTGAAGTCGCAAATAAGCAAAGTAGTAAATCGACTTTTTACTGGGTTGACCTCTTCGTGATTGTAAATAAACAACTATTCTCTCTCTGTTCAGTTGAATCGGCGGTTTAGAAATCCGCTAGGTTGCCGTGCTGAGTAGTGCATTTTAATTTCGTTAATTAAAATTGTCTACCTAGCAAGAACGCACGCTTTAACGGTCTTATAACGCAACAAGCGTCATTCATAAAGTATGCATAGCAAGCTTGAACACCATCATATTAAATGTGTCATTCGTAAGGAGATGTAAAATAACTGTAACCAATACCCTCCCTCTTCTACTGTATCAGTCATGTTTTGCTTTCTCAACTGACTCTTATTAACAGTGCGCTTAGTTGATTAAATTGGTATATATCTGAGTGTTCAATTCTCAGTGTAAGTTACCTTGTACCTTTAGAGTGAACGAATACATTTCAGTACGATGTATAGTCTAAAATTTTAAAGAATGACGTCTCTAGTCTCAGGCACTACTCATAGTAGTAAAATTTTGGGGTTTCGATTGAAAATAGTTTGGTAAATGGTAATTCGTGCGCCAAGCTGCCACGTTTTTTTAAATTTTATTTGGAACTTACAGTAAGTTTTGTCTTCATATAGAACCACATTTTTGTGCAAGGTCGACCTGGATGTTGGCTTGCTCACAAGGGAAGTTAAGGGCTGAAACCTGTGTCTCCGTGACAACACCTTCATTAAAGGGGGTGTTTGCTTTCTCTTAACGCAAGATAGTGATGCATTTAAATTATAAAAGCACGCCCAGTGGGGATAGTGATACTGCGCTGATGGCGGCCTTATCTTCATAAAAATAATAACTTATTAAAGAAGGAAGAAGGGGATAGTAGTCTATGTCTTTCGATGTAGCTCAGCCACATTGCTACTCTTGCGAGGCTTGTTTACACCTTTGTTTTCACTAAAAACAAAGTGTTTAAAAATGATTTGACTTTTTTTTTGTGCCATTGGGTGTATAACTACTAAACTTAAGTATCACAGTGAAACAGAACGAACCAGAAATTAGATATTTGTGCGCAGCGTAAGAAGTTGATGAGGGACATTTTAGTAAGTCTACAAGGTTTGCTTTCAGCTCCCCTCCCCACTCTCCCCCCCCCTTTTTTTGTTGTTGTTTGTTTGAAGGGAAGCGTACAATTTTGCGTTTTTGTATGTTTTGCTTAGATGACCCGACTTCAGTCCAGAGTTGCGGGGCAGCAGCCGAAGAACGGTGAGAAAAGAGCGGTGCAAGAACGCGATGCCGTCGCCGATGGACGGCGCTGGAGTCGGAGGCGCACCCGCGCGCGCTCTCCGGCCAAAGTTGGCAGCTCCGGGGATGCGAGGGGGGCTCGCTCGGAGCGTCCGATCTCCCAGTCGAAGAGCGACGTCGCCGCGGTGGGCTACGAGGGCTACAGTGGACGGCCGGTGGATATCCCGTCCCGGCCCCGATGCCGCCATCTGGATGCGCCCGCGAGTGGACGCGTCGCTCAGCGCCCCACGCCGCACCGTCAGCTGTTGCCGCTGCTGCACGGGTGAGCCGCACATACCACGCAGTGCACTCCTGGGCGATGCATCACTGCACTGCACGCGATGCTCCCTAATTATAACCTGCTTTTTGCGTGCCTTTTTTTTCACGCGCGATTTTATGATGTTTTTAAATTTATTTTGCAGATTGATTGTTTTTTTACTTAAATTACGCTTTCCGTGCTATGAAGTGTATATTCAGGTTGGGTAATAATTCTCGCTGCATATTCAGGTTGTATGA
This sequence comes from Ixodes ricinus, assembly GCA_037355805.1. Taxonomy (NCBI): domain Eukaryota; kingdom Metazoa; phylum Arthropoda; class Arachnida; order Ixodida; family Ixodidae; genus Ixodes; species Ixodes ricinus. The sequence goes on along the minus strand of JAZHYW010000587.1, from coordinate 181,873 downwards.
TAACCCACGGGCCGACAGTATTCAAGTTAAATACATAAATAAACAAATAAACCCATTAATAATGAACTTTCTTAGTAGCTTTCTTATTCTTCGATAATTCGATACGGATATAGACTGAATAATAAACGAAAGGCCACATAGACGTTGAATAAAGAGGCAGGGAGACGTAGGTGTACCTTTAAAATACATTCTTACACTAGTTCGTGCTGTAGATGAGCAATATATATTGTGCTGTACGATAGCTTCTCCTGGGGAAGTGCATCGAGCAGTGTAGTAACGACACGACCGCACGTCGGTACGATGCTCATATCGACGGTTCCCGATTTCGGATGATGCGCTCTTAAACACCTCCGTTAATCTACTTTTCCGCCGAAGTCAAGGAAGGACAGTGACTACGATGAACGCAGGCTACCCGTTAAATTGGTAGTGCAAAGAGCGTTCCCCGACGAACTTGTCATCCGCGCAAGGACAGCTCAGCGAGTGAAACAAAGTGGTCAGTGTCCTCAGTGTCCTGTCGGGAACCTCTTCATTTGTTAGTTTTCTTCAGTTGACTGTATCCAGTAGCTCGCAGAGTGTTCTGCGGGGAAGTAGGCACGGGGCAATTCTTTCGACGTTGGGGCAAGACATATAGTGTGTTGTCTTTATATATATCTGCGATATTGACCCATCACGTGCACTGCAAGGTAGAATAGCTGCTCAGGTAAATATATTTCTTCAATTATCGCGTGGTTGTTTTGAGTTGCTCGACAATGAAGTTTCAGAGCGCCGCATTTATTTTCCATGTACCTCTTTCACAAGTGCGTGTCATATAGTAGCCGCTAAACTTTGATCACGCACTTTTAGGAGAAAAAGAAAAAGGACGAAAAAGGTAGAAACAGCGTGTGTTCCTCCCTGCTACTAAGGCGCCCCCAAGCGAATTCGATAAGATGGGAGGAACAACACGCTTTCCTCTTTCTCCAGGCGGACGGGAGGAAACCTGCGCCGTCCCGCCCCATATTTCGGTTTCGCTTTTCGGGCACGTCGCACCGTCGCGTTAAATAAACACCGTTGAGCTGATTGAGCGCCACCGGCAGCAAAGGTCAATTGTAATTCAATCTCCAATCCAAACACGTAGAGCCAAACACGTAGCACCGTTAGAAGCAGAGAAGTTTCAGAAAGTGCTACGTACAGGCTAAAATGACCGCGTGGTTGTGTATATTCGCAAGTCCCTGCAAATATAGGGAGCACTGCGGCAATCAAAGATTGCGGTCAAGATGGGGATCGGTTCAACGTGCGCATTGTAACTCAGTGAAATCGACGTGTTTTGCGATGCAAAATACTGGGCGATCGGCTTCAGAATTTTATTATTTCACCTTTAAGATGCATGGGCCGCTAATCAAACATTTGACAGCACCTTCTAGGTGCAGGTCAGGCGACGCAAGGATGAAAACAATCGGCACCGACGCGGTCGAAAATGGAATTGTTCCGCGGAGGGCATTGTGGTTCAGCAAGAACGACCAGCCTTCTGACACGAAGTGTGGTGCGATGAACAATCGAGTTATTTAGCACCCACGGGCGGCCAGCACATTGGAGAACACCCACCGGCTCACTGGTCGGGCAAGTAAGCGTGAAAATAAGCGCCGTGACCACATTGATGCGCTGCACGTATCATGAATACTAAACAAGACACCACCGGGTTAAACACGATTTATTTTATGTTGAGAGTGTTGACCTCTAACAAACAATACATTAGAAGACGACAAGTGGTAAGAGAGATCACGCGAGACGAGCGGACGAACCTTGACCAATGCCCTCTTTGGGTACATGTCAAAAAACGTAAAGAACAAAAGAAGAACGGTTTTGAAAGGTGTTTTGACGCTCCAAGAAGTCTTTCAGCTCATGAAGAACGGTTTTGCCTCAAGCACTATCGCCCCCTGGCGCTCTAGAAAGGCCAATGGGCAATGAAGAACTCTTTGGCATAAAAAAAGAAGCTAAAAAAGAAAATCCTGTAGGATCTTACAATGAACCCTTTTGGGGTGTGCTTAAAAGAACGTTTTTAGGGTTCAAAATATGGACAAGCCGAAAAACCTCTTAGGGTCCTTACGACGAGAATTTATTTGAGTATAGGTTCACGGCAAGTTAGTGAACGTAATACAAAAAAAATGTGTTTCGCATATTCTAATAAGGTAGACTCAAATTGGGTTGGTACGTTGTCATCCTACAAACACGAATAGCCTTACAGAAGCTCAGAATTATTCCCATACATTTTGCTCAGTACAAAAATCGTTTCATGCAACATATGATTGCGGTGTTTTAAAAACACTGCAATCATATACGATCCTTTTACACGGATCCAAAAATACGGAGGAGGCTATCCCTAAATTCATAACACTCTATTGACGTCAAGCAGCTTGTCATCGAGTCCCTAAAGGGTTATTTTTGCTATACTCGGTATCGAGCGAACTTAAGACGTAGCAGCGATCGCTCGGTCGCTACTTCAACCAACACGTCTCTGCACTCCTGATACAGACTGTATAAAAAAATCCTGAATAAAACAACATATTTAATTGCGAATTGCATTCGAAGAAACAGGCCGGCTACAAAGGAGCCGTCTCACACTACGAGCAAAAGAAAGCGATGCATAGTCACTACGCGCACGCATGCATGAAAACAGCGATTAGGTCGCATTATGCATGCGGCGTACTTACATTTGTTCTATCCCAAAAGTAGAGCTACATTTAGCCCACCTTTGTGAGAATTAGTCTTCAAATTCTACACGGGAGCACTTGTTGGCCATCCGCCGCCCGTCACAATTTCCGTTTAAGGCTAATGCTATCCCGTCAAGCCCGGCAAGCGGGGAGCACCGACGGAGATCACAGCGACTTTTGCGCTTTCACTGAAACGGTCATCCTACCGCCGAGCACACACAGGTCGTGAAGAAGACGTTTTCCGTGTCAAGCAGGAGCGAAACCTTTTGGGGAGAAACCCATGCCACTATGACCGAACGAGCAGCGACGGGCGGCGGTCTCGTTAACGAGCGGACGCAGGCAGTACTTTCTTCGACGTCTTGATTACAGCGGTGGGGTTTTGTAGCACGTCACGTGACCCGTTCATCATGCTTTCGCGGGATAATATTACTTTTGGCGGTGTTCGTGAGCCTCCGTCATCTACGTTACGAGCGTGCACAAGCGATACAAAACCCCCTCTTTGCGTGTTCTGAAGCTGGCCACCAGGGCGACGACACCGTAGCTGGAACATGCGAATAACGTTAGCGTTGCGCGCGTGGCTTCGGTTGCTTTCGACGTTATGGCGACGTCGCGATCAAGACCGGCAGATTCTGCTGCCGTGTGGCTGCGCGTCTGCTGCGCTACGTTCGCTTTTGTTTCCGGTTACCAAGTGCCACACTACGATCAACGTGCTTTTGTGTTGGAACGTGCCATCGACGTCGCCGTGGCAGCGTTGTGCGTTGTGAACGAATACTGAAATCGTCGCCGATGTCGCCATGTGTTTCGCGCACCAGTGGGGTAACCAGATGAGATGGAGAAAGATTAAAAAAACGCAGGCGAGCTGGCGAATGATCATCCGTCGTAACCCTGAGACGTAGGAACAATAAAAGAAACGGACAGAGCAACAAAGTCTACTAACACAGCTTGAAATTTAGTTAACCACCATCGCCTTACAGACATTTCTTTTATACAATATCCCGCACCTTCCCAAGTACGGGATTATCTCGCAATCTTCTCTCTATATCCTTTTATTTTGTCCTTTTGTATTCGGGTTTGTGTTCCTTTGTGCTTCGGGCTTGTATGCTTTTGTGATTCGGGTTTGTGTGCGGTTATCGGTATAGGTTGAAGGTTAGGGTACACTGGGTAGTCGGCGAGGCAGTCGCTCGAACTCGGAAAGAGGTCTGGGACATCTATATGAGGCGATGGTTGCTAAATACATTTCAAGCTGTGTTGGAGAACTTCTGTCCTTTTTGTTAAACTGTTCCTACGTCTCAGGGTTACTATGGATAATGAGATGGCTTACCGTTGCAGATGACATTCTTTTTACGGTGCGATTGATCTGGCCTGCGGATAGTCATGTTGGCACATTGGTCTCAACCGTAGCTCCTACTGTACTGTGGCTAACGTAACCGCTGTCTGCACGTGCCTTGTTAGCCGTTCTTCGAAAGCGATTGCGCTCTGATGCGTAGGACTGAACCAGCTTGAACTATCACAGAAAAGAATCAGGTCTCTCATGTACGTGTATTTATCCAGAGTTTGGAATGTAAGCTCTGTGCTAAAATAAACCGGAAAGACCGAAATGCTGTCAGGTAAATTTGCTTCGTGTTATATAGCCGGATTGTTTATTTAGTCGCCTAGTGGCAGAGAAAAGAAAAAAAGAAAAACGCTGGTCACCATAGTTATATATTATATATACATACCTATATAAAAAGCTGTTTTCTTAATGAACAGAACGTTAGAGCGCAAACGAGCTGCTTTTAGTTGAACATTGTCAAAACATCTACGAAACTGGGAAAAAGAAAAGATGGTGTATGGTCGGTAAAAGTACATGACTCCATATCTATGCAGCTTTTGATCAAGCTCTAAAGTTCATTTCCCACAGATTTACTGGGCAGTTTATCAAACGAGGGTTTCACGCATCTGCAGAGTTTTATAAGTTCCTCTCAAAAGGTTTCAGTGATAAGAGGATCTTGTATGTTGTCCTTTCTTTGCCTGTATTGTTGAAAAGCTCAATTTTCAAGACTATTTACGATTACATTAAAGCCATCTACGGAGTAATAAATAATATTTAACAACTTTCTACGACACCCACGAACAGGTGTTTTTCACGACCTGTCGAAGAAAATTGAATGATTTTCAAAAATAAGGTTGTTGACTTGGTGCACACACATATGTGCCCACTATATGAATTCGCATCTGACTAATCCAACCCAGTGTATAATAACCTTTAAGATCATTGTGTAACAAAAAAAAAATCGACTTTTCGCAAAAGCAAAGCGATCTACTTATCCTATGCTTAGGACCCTGACTATCCGCACTTAGGTACTAAACAAAAAACCTTACATTATCGAAATAATATTTTTATCAAGACTTACCCGAAAATCTTGCGCAATAATCTGACAAATTTATAGGAGCTTATGTCACCCAAGACTAGTTCCAGAACCATAAATCAGAACGACCACAAGGGTGAGTAAGTCAGGAAGAGTAACTGCCCTGAACTGTTGAATGGCTACTTTTCGTCCATATTTACAAACGAACCGCCATATAATATTCCAACTCTACCTGAAGAGTTTTATGATCTTATGCCACCAATTAGTGTTAACGAAACTGGAATACTTCAACTTATTCAGAAACTTAACTTTTATGCTCAGCAAACCTAAAAATTATTAATACGCATAATAAAAAACTCCAGCTGCTATTTCCAGCAAATTTCTTAATCTTATCTTTAACCAGTCACTCTCCAAAGCTGTCTACCTTCTGATTGGAATTTCGGTAGGGTTTCCCAATTTACAAGCAGGGAATTCGGTCTTCAGCCTCTAACTATTGCCCCATCTTTTTAACCTCTATATCGTCCAAACTCCTAGAGCATATCCCTGTATTCGCACACCATGACTCACCTGTCTTCAAGCAATGTTCTCTTTTGACATCAGCATGGCTTCCGCGAAAGCTTATCTTGCGAGACCCAGCCGTGCGAATTCGTTCACAAGTTGCGTACTTACCGTGAACGTCATGTACAATCTGACACCATGTTTCCGGACTTCTTACAAAGCCTTCGACTGTGTTCCTCATCAACGTCTTCTCTTCAAGCTATCGTTCATGCAATTAGACCCTTCTAGCACTTTCATGGATCAGTTATTATGTCGCATCTGCGTTCAATATACAGTCACTAATGATCCCGAACCGAGTACTAATAAGTGATTCGTCCGAGGTTCTGCAGGATTCCGACCTCGTCTCCCTGCTTTTCTTAATCTTCACTTACCGATCTTGCGTGTACTACTTCCTCTAAAAATACGACTTTTTGCAAATGATTGTCATATATAACGATTTCATCAGTAAACTACGACTATCAACTCACAATGATCTAAAGGAAAATTGGCCACTGGTTAGAAGATGGCTAAAGTCGATAAATAAATTAAAGTTCTAATTACTTAAATTCACCAGAAAGTAGTCATTTAGAGCACATCAGTATACTATAGACATCGTAGTAATTGCACCCGTTTCCATGTACAAATATCTTGACATCAAATGAACTTCTAACCTTCCTTGGAAAACCCATATTGAAACCATTTCTGCAGAAGCATCCAAGATTCTCAGATTCACCAGACGAACCGTACGAGATGCCTCTCCACATTTTCGAAAAATGGCTTATGAAACTTACATAAGACATAGTCTAGACTGTATGCTGCAGCAACTTGGAGCCCCCATCAATCATACCTTGTCGATAGATTAGAGCAGTACAAAAGCGAGCTACTCGTTTCATCTTATCATCATACGATCATTTCACCTCTGCTTGTGCCTTAAAGAATAATTGTTACAGCTTTGTTCATTGGACCAAACGCAGATGAAATGCGGTAGCTTTACAGGAACATCGTTAGTTAAGACATTTAGGAAGGAAATGGTACGATGGTGAAATGGTTGTAATCTGCCGTACACACATCGAGGACGACGTCAAGAAAGGCGCCTAGAACGTCTTCGTCGTACAGGACGTCGTTCTGTGGGACGATGTCAAGAACGACGTCTAGGACGACCTCTAGGACCACCTCAGGGCGACGTCTAGAAATACGTCGGGGACGACTTCCAGGAGCGTGTAGGACGACGTTCAGGACGACGTTCAGGACGACCTTTAGGACGACGTCAAGGACGACGTCGAGGACGATGTCAAAAGACGTCTGAGGACGTCGTTCTTAACCCCCTCAAGGACGTCGAGTCACGTCAGCTTCAGCTACTGGCGCTTACGATCTTACGCGACCGAAGCTTGCGAAGGGATTTACGCAACCAGGGCTTGCTCGACCGGCGCTTATCGACCGGCTTACACGACCGGCGCTTACGCGAACAGGAGCTTACGCGACCGACGCTTAACAGCTTACGCGACCGGCGTTTCAGCCAAGGGTGCGTGATCCACGGGCGCTTCACCCATACACTTCAGCCACCATCGCTTTAGCCACGAGACTTCAGCCACCATCACTTCAACCACGAGCACTTCAGCCACGGGTGTTTCGTGACATTGATTACGTGACCTTGAGCGTGATTGGGCCTATAAAGCTACCGATTTAATAAACTGGGACTAATCCATTAGCACTACCAGAAACTCTAATCCTCCGACTATGCCTCGTTCACAAGCTCTATTACTACTGCTCAGACCTCATGCATTCTTTGCTATCACCGCCAGAAAGAATATCTTCCCGCCTAAATAATTCTTGTGCTATGAAACGAATTTTCGGTGAGACCAGTTGATGCTTTTAGTTAATCCTCTTCTTCCCCTCGCCATTTCCGAATGCAACCAGCTACCATCATCCGTAGATACCATCAACGACACAACAGCGTTCCTAATGCTCTTCGAATTCATCATTTGTGAGTGGTCTTTCAGTTGTATTATATTTTGTATATCTACTACTTTTTATTATTCCACAACATTGCGTTTATTTGTTGTTTTTATTGCATTAAACTGCCCCCTCCTCTTACATGTACTTCCTGAACTGCGCCTTTAAAATTTTTTAAATAAAGTAGTGTAATGTTTCTTCTTGGCGGGTTTTGGTGGTCTTTGTATGACATGAAAGTGTTGACAACGTGAAGGCTACGTAACTGAGTTCGAAAGTAAATTTTCCTCCTCGAGAAGCTGGCTTCGGCGAAAATACGGCTAATGAAACGCTCCGTGCGATGTTCCTATTTACTGCTCATTGTGCCCGAATGCAGCAACTTGGTGAACGGGTGCTGGCGCTGCTGAGTCCCTTTTCTAGCGAGTGCTGGTGAGGAGCCTGTGGGGCCGCCGCCAGTGGTTCGAGGTATTTGCCTGTCCGAAAACACGCTAATTCCTTTCCGTTTAATCGCGGCAGCGTCTTGCGTAAGACTGACAATATGAGTAGCGTCCTGACGTCACTCGTTAGGCCTTATACTGAGCCCAATTCACTCAATTTGGAGCCGTCATATTGCGATGCAGACAAGGGAGGAACTTTGCTCCCCGTTTGCAGGGACGAACGTTGCTCTTTTTCTAAAAAACAAAGAACAAGAGCGTTTTTTTTGTTTGGGGGGGGGGGGGGGCTCGGAGGGCCTGTCAGCAGCCCGTAGCCTTCACGCTTTGCCAAGCCATGATGAAACAAGTACGTATGGCGGTATTCAGGCCAGTCTGGAACAAAAGACAAACGTGGAGTCTTTGGAAAATGAAGCTCTTAAAAAGAGATGAAATGTACTTCCGCTTTTGGTGACATTGCGGCACGTTGGTTGCAAAGACCTGTAGCCGGATGCACACATGCGGCATACTACTTCCGGTTGGCACTGCTATGGGTCCAGTCATATTGCCGCAGACTGCACGCTCGAATAAACGCCCCATGTATGAAGTAAAAAAATACCGTGATAAAAAAAAAATCACGTCATAACTGAATGTTTAAACAACCATTAAAAAAAACAATGTAATCATCTCAGATAAAGTGTTTATATTATGTGCAAGTTTGAAAACAATTTGACGAAATATTCTAGGTAAAGTTATATTTCTTGATTTGATAGCATTTCCAAATATTTTCTAAGACGTTTGGCGCTGCTGATGAGCCACCCGAAATGTCTCAGGTTGAATTGATGACACTGCGTAAATGATTCTATCTGATCCGCGACTTTAAAAGTGATACTTTAGGGAAAAACGAGCGCCTTGTGTCGTCGTTTTTCACTTTGTCCCTAGTCTTTCGGCGCTTGTTTTTTCCCGTTATGAACCAACTGGCCCAACTCACCATTTTGTTGCATTTTGATACTTTATATCGCACCAGTTTTCAATGAAGAAAAAGAAATATGTTAATTGGTTATCAAACTGCATATGAATCTAATATTAATGTCGGTATTCGTATTCGTTCCATAAAACACCGGTCCTGCAAGTCTCGCAACGTTTTCTTTTATATAAAAATAGTACCTTCCTTTTTTTTATTGCTTTTCTGCCGAATTTCTCCGATTTTTACCGGAATTCGATTCCTAATAAAAATCTATTTTACTGAATTATGGGACTCTTTTCACTTCCAGTAAAGCCGGAATTTGCTGGAAATCTCCGGATTTGCCACAATTCACCGGCACTTACCGTGTTGTTTTTCGCACGTCAACGGAAAGCATTTAGAAACAAGCCTGTGTGGTGTATGTTTACCAGATGCTGGACGATCCGATAACAATTAAAACGCGGTTAGTCCGATATATGCCTGAAAGTTCCATGTCTTTATTTCGCAGGGCCGATACCAGTGAAACAATTTCCACAACTGTAGACAAAAGCAATCAGACCAAATAGGAGCAACCGAGGTCTTTGCCGCAAAAACTACATCTTTCAAGGTAGTCACAATGCCGCTGGGTAAATTCCTAGATGTACGGTAGTTCAACTAATGAAACCGAGCAGGTGCACCACACGGACACACACACACACTGTCAGTAGCACGTTTAGCGAAAACCACGAACGCGCACCAACGTCCGCCGCCGTTGAGAATAAATCATGGGCACAGTCCCGGTTCGTCACTGATGCCATCGCCGCGGGTGCACCACGCGGACGCACATACACACTGTCAGTAGCACGCTTAGCGAAAACCACGAACGCGCGGAACGAACATCCGCCGCCGCTGAGAAATCACGGGCACAGTCACGGCGTCTCCGGCGTCTTTTTCGCTCACTGGATGCTTCTGAAGCCGGACGGACAAACAGGCGTACAGAAACAGGTCACTGAAAGATATTTTCTTTTTATCCGCACACCCTGCTGCTCTGGAAGATACAGGTCGCACACATGGAACGGGAAGCCTACACTGAGCATCCGTTCGGGGCCACTGCTCGGTGACGGACAAAGAAACCGGTTTTTCTTCAAAACAGCAAAAACACCTCTTCACATTTTCCCCACGAACCCAATGCGAGGGAGAGAGGGTGCGTGCGGACTCGTCCTTGGTGCGTTCTAGGCACCACAATTACACACCCAGTCCCCGGCTCGTCTCGGCTTCCCCTCCCCTCGCGTCGGCTTCCTGTGAAGTTCGGCCAAAACCGGGTAGTCTGGTAAACGAAAGTAGCTGCCGGTGACATTCCAGCGAAATCTGGAAACCCGCTGCGAGTGAAGTTCCAGCGAAATCTGTTTGCCGGCAAATATTCCAGCAAAGACTGGTAAACTACGCTGGTTTCGGATGAAAATGGGTGAAACTTGACCACTTTTCACCGGATGTCAGTGGAAGTTCACCGGAAGTCACTGGAAGTTCAACGGTTGTCACTGGAAGATTTGCCGGATTTTTCAATAGGATGTGATACTGTGCCACGTGACATCACGACTTGACACCGTGCCATGTAACCTGATGTAACGTGACTTGCTCACGTGACGTGACGTCACAGCGCCTTGTCGGGTTGTCACGAGAATTCAGTTTGTGTATACACCTATCCATATACCGCCTTCACGCTGCCATCTTTGTCTTCTGGACTGTGGAAGGCTGTTCACAGCGTGCGCGGAGCTTCTCCACAAAACATGAGACGCTACGCTGCGTAACAGTCCAGTGACTCAGCAGTTTTGACTGGAAGATAAGCCTGGAGCGGTCATGCATCATATGCTGACGACAAGTAGCTTTTGCGGAGTAACGCTGCTCCACGTGATCGCAATATATGAACCATGTCTACGCGACCTAACGTGTGTATAATTATTCACTTAACCCCACTATATACAGCAGCGAAATTGCACAAAAGGATAGACGGACATGCATATTTCTAGACCCTGTTCACCCCCAAGCTGAGACTGCCGCTGCCTCCCTTTCATCACCTGATCCAGCTCTCCGCGCGAGGATGTGGGCGAGAACGTGATCACGTGGCGAAGGATCGACCTATGACTGGTTCAGCGCTTTCGGGGCTTCCACCCACACGACGGACTGAATCGCGATTTTCGACCGCGGACCGTGTATCACGTTAACGTCGCAGAGCCGTATATTGGGAGTGTTTGGCCAGTGGGTGTGGCGACGAAGGCGCCGGAGAGGAGAAAAGTAAATGAAGGGGAGGAGAGCGCCGAGAAGGAGTGAGAGAGAGAGGAAAGCAGAGGGGAGACGACCGCCATTTTTTCGCAACGCGGTCGGAGAAAAGAGCACTGCTGAGGCTACGCGTCGTCTGCTACGGGCCGACTTCTTTTTCGTCGGAATAAAAAAAAATCTGGCCATACGTCGAGAAAACTTTATTAGCTTTTTAACCCACCGAGGAATAACAATATATCATTTTCTTGCCAGAGCCAGCGATATAAAAGGAAATAATCGAGATTTAGATGCCGATCCCATGCATTCCGCCGGGAGAATGAACAGAAATGACGGCCCTCCCACTCAACTGGGAGCAGCCGGGGAGTTCACGCGCATGCGCTCATGCCTCTCGCTCTGCGCCGCGTGCTGATTGGCTCACTCTGAGAGAGAGCGTTACGGCGGCGAGATCATAGACTGACCAAACCGCAGTGTTGGGTAAAGTACACCTATAAGGTACTTCAAGTAAAGTACAAAGTAGATGAGACGTGATGTGCTTCAAGTAAAGTAGTAAGTACACTGGGTAGAATGTACTTGAAGTAAATTAATATAAATACAATGTACTTTCAAAAGCAAAGTACAAGGATTTTAACTCAGTCTTTCATGATGTCCTTTCATTCCCCTATACAGTGATGTTTTAAGTGGTATGCATTGCCCAAAGGTAATCACGGGTGTGTGACGTATTTTCAGAAACAGCGGGGAATATTTGATAAAGTCAAGCGGCTACAGAGCAGTTATTTTCAGGAATGGAGCCAAATTCAGAAGTCCCCTTCTGAATTTGGTGCCGCTTGCACTGGATTGTTTGCACCCAAGGGGTTAAATGTTCTTGGACGAGTGGTCTCAAACTCATTTGAGTGTGGGGCCAGATATCCCCCCACCTGAAAGGTTGAAAGCCAATGTAAGACGCGCGGGGGGGGGGGGGGCAGAAATTTCGTGCCTTTATGCTTTCATTTGCTTATAAGACTACTTTGAGATTTGACCTGATATGATAAGGATAAAAATGACACCGCTCCCTCAACGTGCTGGCATTTTTAATAGAAGAAAGCACTGTCGTTCCCGTTGCTCAATTAACCCAGGAATTAACCAATCTCAACATGTCTCGAAAAACAAAGAGTTAATATGATAGTTGTTTTTTCCTGACGATTTTTACTACAGCACTCGAACAAATACTTGTCTTTTAATCGTCATATCTTTTTGGAGGCGAGCATCCCGAGCTCGTAGGTTTATTTTTGCCAGTTGCTCCTACTGATCGAGAGTTCGCGCAGACAAAGTGCATCCTTCAACGAATATAACTTGCGCTTGCAGTCTAGTAGCGGAATTGTTGTACGTTACAGAAAGCTGGGAAGCAAAATATAAAGCGTAACAAATGGAAAATGAACACAGATAAATATAAACTATGTGAATACGTTAGAAGAGCAGGGCAAACTTTTTGAGCGAAAATGAATCGGCGAGATGAGATCACAATGGTACATGCCATTTCTAGCGTTCGAGACATTGGGACTGGGACTCGTAGCCGGTTGCCTGCGGGCCACGTCCCAGTGAGTCGCGGGCCGCATGCGCGCCGCGTGTTTGAGACCCCTGTTCTAGGAGATAAGAACGACGTCAGCCCCGTAGCTTCCCCAAGCCATCCTCTCATAGACAAGTGTCTTCTCCTTAATGAAAAGAAAAGTGACTGTGCAAGCGAGTTGGTGATAATGAATCATAATATGACACCTGAGATTGAGGTGCGAAAAAATTAAGAAACTTTCAAGTCGAAGGAAAAGACAAAAGAGAATGTCCCAAAACATTGTGACGCGTTCTCCTCTGTTGTCTTTTTTTTTCGATCTGAAAGTTTAATTTTTCCGCACCATAGACTCAGGTGCTACATTATGAATAATTTCGCTCTCCTAATAGTTTAAACCTCCTCGCTTGCGCCTGAGCGACCGAGAAGTAGCGAGAGTTCAAAAGCTACAGGGGAAAACCGCCCCCAGAACAAACGGAGGGATGCGTCGTCTGCTCCATTTCTCGTGGAGTAGATTACCTTTACCAATATTTCTTCGGAGTTGACAAAGCATCATTTCGTGATACAAATTTCATAAATCCAAATTTTGGGAATGTACTTTAGTAGGGAATTGTGCTTTCCACGGAAAGTACCAGAAAAAAATATTCTAAGTGAAGTACAAGTACACACTCAGAGAATGTACTTCAAGTAAAGTACAAGTTTTCTAAAACTACTTGAAGTGGTACTTTAAGTACAATGTACGTGAAGTACTTCCCAACACTGCGTAACCAATTCCTGCGATCCGCGCCTCGTCCGCGGACGCGGACTGATAAAGCCAAGCGCTTTTTCGCTCGCGAAATTTTTTGGCGGGAGATTGACATGAAAACCGTTTAGTCTGGCAACGGAACAATGTTTTCTTGTTTCTTTTGTTTTCGGACGGTTAAAACAAAACTGGCGCATCGTTGTGCTTTGTGCGTTCGCTGGTTCATTTAGCCGCGCGATTCTTGGTATTACGCGCGAAAGAAACGGCATACGCTTTGCCCTGCTAACGCGAAGCGGGTTCCGGTACTCCTCCTGGCGCGTGTTGAAAAGCTTCCGTCAAAAAACTCGGCATAGCACGCCGCGATAATTCTTGCACGTCCACTCAGCGTTTCAACGAGCAGGACCTTTCTTGTGTCTAGCGGTGTACTTGAGGGATGTTCACGAGCGCAGTGTGCGTGAAGGCATCTCCAAACGCCCTTCCGCGAACCCAGAACTTCGTCACTTCTACGCCGAAGCCTACTCGAGTGAGACCATGCCTGTGTCACTCGCCATGCCTTGGGCTAGTAAAGTTAATGGCGCTTCGCGCGAAGCCTCTAACGGTGTTCGTGATCTCGACATGCACGTAACTGCGGAGTACGATTCTTTTTGCGGTAGCAAACGTCGATTTTCTCTTGGACAACGGTGCCACGGTGCGATGCTGGAGTTTCGCGGCACTCTGTAGGGTGGCGAACAGGTTCGGTCCGTCCTCGCTGGCGTCTGCTCGTCGTCTCGATTTTCGGGGATACGCTTGGGAGACGGACGAACCGCGGACACGTCGTCACGTGATCAATCCTTCCTCGGATCAGTCCGTCGTTTGAATCGGCCATTAGCGGTAAACAGAGCATGGGATTGGGAGTCCCGTTAAAACGCATTCACCGTAAACTCCCGAGAGTTGCGGCCCACCCCCGAAAGGTAACCCACCACTTTATTTTTGACTTGCTTCGCTATTTACTTTTAAACACCGATAGATAGTCCACTCCTAGTGATCGTAGTGTTGGGATCCACGATGACCTCGACGTAAATGCGTCTAGTTAGCTATGTCGCGAATATAATCGAACCTTGCTGACTGAGAAGTACAGATAGATTTGCTTCTTTGCCCTCGGCCGCGATAACACGTTGGGCAGAGGCACGTAGTCCAAAAAATGAATTTTTTCAACTTTTTTTGATTGCACACCAAAAGGTGGCTTATTCCTCATTTTCACCCAATTTTCTCTCGATTGTATGGTGGGATATCTCTCAAGATATTACGGTAGTTTCATGCGTTTCTTTTTTTATTGCAAGACACTCTTTATTTGGCAAAGAAATTGTTTTTAGCAAAGTGACCACGCCAACTTAGCTGGGCGTGGTAGTATGTAATTTAAAAAAAATGTCTCCTCCTTTAATTTAACAATCTTCTTTTTATTTTTTTTTATATATTTTTGTAGACGGTTATTTTCCTACACAAACATTTCGAACATGTTACACACAATATTCGTTTACACATTTGCAAATGCCGGCGTCTGGGAACAGCTTGGAGACCTCTATGAACCGTTTTCGTGTGACGGTTGCCATGTTGAAATATGACGTAATTCGGTTGGGCGACAAAACCTAACGCAAATAGTTTGAACATAGCTACAGTAAAAATGTATGGCCAAAAAAAAGTTTAACCATCGGCACGAAACCCTTTGAATTCTAGCGCCTTCCTGTCGGCGTATAAAGTTGATTGGCCATTTTCCCAAAGTCAGTTACGTCAAAATTCAACATGGCAACAGCAACAAAGAAATGGTGTATAGTGGTGCACGAGGGCATAACCAAAGCACAGCAGTGGTTTGTTGAAACACAGCAGAACAAAGTGCTTGACGTCAATTGTTATTTTATGTTAATTAATGAGAAAAGATATCATTCCGTGTTCGTCATAACACTACAACATCTCTTAAACTAAGTCACGTTGAAGAAGTGTGCAGATGGTTTAAAAGATGCACAACCGTCTCTAAAAAAGCATTAAATCAAACTCAGCCTGTAGCATTGGTCTCAATAATTTTATAACAAAGTCACCTTAATTAGAGCTAAAACATATTATGCTGAGATGGTGGTTCTAATAGGATATATTTTTAAAAACGGATGTAACCTATTTTTTAGTATATATCAAACCTGATGTGACACTAAATGCATTTCGTACGGTTGTCGGACAAAATAGCTAGCACCGTCAGATCTTAGAAGATAAATAATTAAGTTGTTTTTATCTACACTTATTGACCTAATGTCATAAAATTTTAGCCTCGTGTTATGTTATACTCAACGCGACATGCCACCGACCAACCCCTTTACATCGCCTTGCAAGCATTCTAAGAGTTAGTTTTCATTTTGGAGTTATAGGTTTGAAAACTGAACCAATGAATGTTATTTCTTAAAAACACTTTCAGAGCTGCGTTTTTTTCTTTTTTTCAGATACACCTGATTTTGGAGATGCTTCATATTCAAGTTTATACAGATTTTTGTTTTAAATTTAGGTGCATGCTCATCTAGAACGTGCTGTAGTTTGTTTTGTTGAAAGCCATTAAAAAGAGACAATACCAAAACGCATTTTTCATGCGAACGTTTCCAAGCACTCAGGTTCCTCGGTGCTCGCCACTGATCTCAATGACAATTGCTGGATCGCGTTTGACCAGCTCTACCTATGGACCGGAATGCGGCCACCGTCGGCCATCTTTTTGGTAGACTTATATCATCTCTAGCCATCATAGTAATATGGCGGACAGCGCAATGGCGGCAGGCTGCCATAAAATAGCCGTAGATCTAGTACACTGTACCGTGGGTGATATTTTGTGCTTGATTGAAGTTGTTCGACGAAGCAGATTCTTGAAACCCGGCGTGAACGGTAGCCACTTCTTTGAGGACCCGGCGAAAGTTCTATGAAAGCGCAGCACCGGGGTAAAACAGCGCAGGTCGCATCGAAAGCAGACTCGTACCGCCGTCTGCTTTCGATGCTTCTTTCGATGCGTGCTCTGCTGCTTTTCCCGGTGCTGCGCGATTTCGTGAAACTTTCACCGGGCCCTCAAAGACCGGGCTACCGTTCACGCCGGGTTTTAAAAACATGTTTCGTCAAACAATTTCAATCAATCACGGAATATCACCCACGCTATTTTGATGGCAGCATGCCACAACAACTGCCAAAACGCCGTCTGCCATGGATGGATGATGGTGGCTGCCAGGTGGCTTCAGCAGCTGTATCTTGGCTAGAGGTGATATAACTCTACCAAAAGATGGCTGCCAGTGACCGCATTCGCGGAGCGGGCAAACGCGATCCAGCAATTGTCATTGAGGATCAGTGGTGCTCGCATTGAAATCCGTATGGGCATTCATAGCGTCGAAGAGACTATGCAGACTAGGGAAAGAAATCGATACACCACTGTTTTTTAGAGCGCGTTTGCGTAATGGTTAACTCTAAGTCAGCTCAAGTAACCAAAGTAGATCCTTAACGTAAACCGACGCTACAGCGATGTCCTTCGTGCTGAAGGCTGCTGTAGTGTTTTGTCTCACCGTACCATTAAACAATCGGACGTCTTAAAGTGTTCAAAGACGTATGACTTGACAGAACTATAATCATTAAGAACTCCCCCCCCCCCCAATCGGCGAAAACGAAAACCTGTGTTCCGGTAAGCAGTATACACAGTGTTACTTATGATAAATGTAGCAAGGAAGCCAGGTCAAAACGTCAGAGTTTAGATTGAGTCACTCTATAATTCCTGATAGCTGAAGACACGTAGAACATGGCGAGTGCTGACCATCTTATTATCCCTTCGAAGCCGATCATATTTCAGCACTAGTCGAAGAGAACACCGTAAAACAAATCACACATCAAGAAGCAACAATAATAGCTTTTGGAACAAAGGATGGTCCTCCTTAGCAAAGAATTTGCACACGCCTAAGGAATAGAAACTTTGCACTGAACTCGATTGCAAGCGCGAACTGCGGCGAATTTTATCCCATAATGCAGCCGAAGTATATGCCTTAACCTTTTTAGTTTCCCATTAGGAAAATGTATGCTTTCGAAATTCATCATCCAGCATTGTAAGCTATGTACTCCGCAAGAATCCAATTCCGGTCCTTAAGGTCGACCTACAGAATCGTCCTTTCCTTCTTTCCATTCCCTCTCGCACTCTATTCCCCTATTCTCCCTACACGTGCTGGTCTCTGAGCTACTCCCCGCAAATAAGGGGAGGGTCTCCATCCTTCTTCAAAGGAAAGGAAGAATTGGGGGACAGTTTCCATTTTTCTGGTTGTTCGATCAAGAGACACGCCTGTTCGCCTTCAAGAGAACACACCTGTTTAAAAAAGAAAATAGATAACTCAGGTTTTTGGGTTGTCTTTTGTTTAAGGAAGAGGGATTATCATCTGGTTTGGTAAGAGAATGAAAATAAAGAGGGATTAAAAAACTGCAGCAGCAAGTTTTCTCTACCCTCTTACTCTCTGAGACAATTTGTGTGAAACAAAGACCAACCCTATAGTAAAAAAAAGATAACCTTCTAAAATATTAATACGTTTTATAACACATTCATTTTATTATGTTCAATTTCGATCTATTAACACTACTTATTTACTTATTTATTTATTTGGAAAAACTACCACCTCCACAATTGTAAGTGCAATTTCAAAAATAAACAAACACAAAAAACAGCGGTACACAAAGGGAAGATATATTTGAAGTATAACTCAATAGCCTCTACGAAGTTATCGAAAGTAGTTAGAGTCTCGATGTAATTTGTTTAATTATTTAATTCTTGAAATGCTCGAGGGAAGAACGAAAATCTAAAACAATCGTTTTTAAATCCGTATTGTTATAAAGCTCGGCAATATTAGAACCGTGAGGACCCTAATAGTAGATTTTTTTATATAATCAGAGATATTTATGTGAAGGGAGCCGTTGATTATATTATAAACAGTTGTGAATACTATTAATTATAGCATTCTTATTGTAGGAGGCTGAGCGCGTTTTACTAGTTTGATGGATAATGATCTCGTATTATAATAATAAAAATAAACCAAGCAGCTAACTTTTTGAATGCCTTTTACTTTTCAAAATTAAAACAGGTCTAATAAAACTTTTGTACTGACTCTTGTTTTTTTCTAAATGCTGGTTCCAGTTTAGTATTAAACATAAGTCCCGAAATAAGTGCATTCTGTCTACGCGGGTTACAGACCATCCACTTAGTAAATAATTAAATTGAATGCAATTTTTACACAATATAGTCATCACAGCTGTTTTATTATGATGTTTTTCTATTTGCAAATTGTTTGTCCAGCCTTAGATAGCACTAAGTGCTTCCATGAAATTTAGCATTTCCGTCGTTTTCGCTTATTTTGTTTATATGTGGTGCAGTCATTTGCAAACAGTCAGAGAGAAACATCAATGTCAGTCGCTATATCATTTGTGTAAACCAAAAACAGAATGGATCCAAGCACTGACCCTTGGGGTACGCCTGAAGAGACGGAAAGTTATGTGTTATGCAATTTACAATTTTTTAAAAATTATCTTGCTAAGTTTAGCTAACCGTTCCGGATGACAAACCTAATCAAAAGCCGTAGCAAAGTCTAAAAATATTATGCCGGTTTGCCCTCTAGCAATAATTGTTTCGGCCAATTCGTGGGTGAAATCAATTAGCTGTGCTGGTTCTTAGAAATAATATTACGTTAATCCAGGTGAGGTGAAACTTGTGTAAAGAATATGTGCATACAGTACCTGTAAGAATATACTTTACATACTGTACCTGTAAGGACATGGGCCTGAAGCTTGAAGCTGTGTTTCTATTTCCGTCGTTGTAGTAATGGAATTATTTTTGCTGTCCTCCAGTCGCCTGCATGGTAAGACTGCATGCTCAAGAAAGTCTGCAAACAAGATGTCTAAATACTTAGACACCCATTCAGCGTAGCGGTTCAAGAGAGTGTTATGCACCATATCTGGGCCCGCACTTTTCTTAGTGTCCAATTTGTTCATCAGTAAATTAAAAACATTTTTCTTGAGTTACAAAAATGTTGTCGATTCGATTCACTTGGAAACGATATAGCCTCGTTATCAGTTACGATTTTTTTTAAAAAATAGACTCGTTTGCGGACGTTACACTGTACGAATGACCTATCTTTCGGTGAAATATGACGCCAGGACTTTTGGGATGATTTTATTATAAAAGAACGAGGTTTTGTAGTAATATATATTTTTCCTAGTTTCCAAGATTTAGTTTGTAAGCCAGATGTTCAGTTTCGGAAAAAAGTGACATTACTCTTTCCTATTGAACTTGGACTTCTTTCTTACTAGGGCGATTCTATGCTTTATGCCCAAAATGTGTTATTGATCCACGAATTACGACTTTGTTTTTTTATCCGGTGAGCCATACGTTTGATACACACTTAGTTTATTTTTAGAACTACACTACAAAGTTTCAATATCCGAACCAAATTTCAACAGACAATCGCTCAATTTCGTCGTAAAATAAATCCAAGAAATCAACAATGTAATCATCATGAGCATTCTTAAACTCGAGAAAATATATGACAGCGGGTCGAGAAATCTGATGTTGTTGTAAAGAGATAGAAACAATCAACATTTTGTGGCAAGATATACCTTCACATATGTCAAGGTCATGTTTACGTGCCGACGAACTGGCACTTAGGAAAACCAGATTCAGTACGGATTCCCCTCTGGTAAGACAGCTTACTGTTTAAAATAAATTATTGGAAAATGTTAGGTTACCCGAAGCTTTCCGTGTACAAGATCCTGGTTACGCTTGGTGAGTGTATTCCAGTCAACACACGATAGATAAAAAAATCTTTATTTTTAATTTTTTATTCATCATTGTCCTGCTGCGCCATCAAGCATTATCGCAGGGGGTGAATAAACTTGAAAAAAATATATATTATAAAGTTACTTAAACGTTCAACATGCTGAACTAAAAAAAATATATATATATATATATGTAGGTCCAAAGTCATGTTAAGTGGGATGCAAAGGGGCTATATACTGCACAAACCACCAGAGGCACTTTTTTCATACATTATCTTACATGTCAAAACCTCTTGGTCAGTTGTCGCAGAGAGTAGGCGTAATCAGTAAGTATACTCTATAACATATAGCTACATTACCAGCAGTGAAGAAGCCTGTCTCTCCTAAGTATGTTGTACCGTGGAGGAAAAAAAAACAAAACTCTGAACTTGTAATATTCGTATGCAGCCACGTCTCAGTTGAGCACCATGGTATCTAAGGAATGAAGAAGCGATATCTGTTCTGTATATTAATTTTATAGCGGGTAAATTGACCTCACGTGACTCGGAGTCCCGTGATCTGGTTGCGTGACGTCAATCATCCCGCTAAGTTTCGCAGGAGATTGACTTGAAGGCTTTTTTTTTTCTGACGAATTTCCGTGACGTTTTTCTTATTGAATTCTGCGGATGAAACAGATTCTGCGTTAAGACTGAAACAGCCTGTAGTAGCACAATTCGCAAATACAACATAAAACGTGATTAGTTCTTTTTTCTTTTTATTCTAGAGGAAATATATTCTAGCCGGCTACAGCAGTTAAGATCCTATAGCCAAATATAGTTTGGAAGCACTTACGAGGAAACAACGAACGTTCAAGCAACTATTTTGTACAGGGGTCCCCGAACCCCTGCCCACGGGCCAGATCCGGCCCGCGGAGGTGTTCCGGCCGGCCCGCGGATTGCCTTGGTCTCTCCAGTGACGCCCGGCTCGCGGCTCGTTTCATACCAAGGCGCCCAATAAGCGCGCGTAAAAAGAATGGCACCGCGACGCGCACCAAAGGCTCTAACGAAAGCATCACAAAGAATGATAGACAACTGCGTCGAAACGCGCGAGTTCTCTCGCCATATTGCATACTGTAAACGACTTAATGTTCGCGACGAATCGCCTACCTTTCGCGAAAAATGATCCCGCGAATCGATTCCTGTAAAATGTAAACACATTGGAATCTATATTGAGATCCCACGGCGTCGCGAAAATTGGAACCCGAGAATTATTTGAAAACTTTAGCTTTGATCTGAATCGCGAAATGTTGACCCCACGACAAAAAAGTCGTTTACAGTATCGTTTACAGTATTGTACATTGTCCTCGCCAGCACTGATATTCGTAGTTCCCTGCTTCATGTCTATTTATCTACGAGAAAATTCCTTTGCGCTCGCATGTATGCACTGTATATCGTGCTTAGTGTCCTGTGTAATGACTCTTGCATATTTTCAGCGTCGGATGTACAATTTTCGTTAGTGTTCTGCAGTGTTGCAGGCGTTACCGAAAAAAAAGTATCGAAATACGTTACTCGTTACTTGCAAATAAAAGGAACGCGTTGCGGTTACCGATAAAAAGTAACGATATACGTTATTGTTGCGTTACTTTTTTTTAATTGTGAATGAACACGTTTTACTGTTTTGCCGTTACAGGTATGCATATAAGTGCCATATTTCAAGAAACATTGTTTCCATCCAGAAACTGAAAGTAATAATATGATTTTTTTTTACGTTCCGCCTAAATACTCACGAGAGAAAAACGCAAAGAAAAACGGACAGAAACTAAAAAGGTCACATAACGGCGCCTGGAAACACACACAGACACAAAAAAAAAAACATTTTTAGGAAGTGTTTTATTTTTTAAGTTTTAGGAAGAAAAAGTAACGAGTAACGTAACTCCGTTACCCATTACTCGAAATAAGTAACGTAAGTACGTTACCCGTTACTGTTTTGAAAAAGTAACAAGTACGTAAATACGTTACCGAAAAAGTTACCCGTTACCGGTAAGGCCGTTATTTCTAACGCGCTACTGCCAACACTGGTCTTCTGCCCTCTGTGGTTAAACAAGTTCCTACTAGTTTGGATTTCTTCCTGGTTAGTTCGTCTGGGTCACAATTATGCTGTAATGTCATGGTTGGCGACATACAGCATTTTAAAATAAAGGATGTGTACTTATCAAGCTAACATTTCTTCCTGAATGTTTTGCTCCAGTTTAAATTTTTGTATTTGAAACGCTCATTTAGGCTTATTCATTAAGTATTTCCTAATCTTTCTTAACTTATCTATATTACGGCCCCGAGACTACAGCAAGTCCCTAATCCAGCCCCTAAGACGAAACGTTTGGAGGCCCCGATTTAACACGTAAAACTTAAAATTTTACGTATATCAAGGATCCTATTAATGATCAGAGATTAATAAACTGGCCGGTCTACATAACGATGATAAATCACACACAAGAATCGCTTCCGCCTAGTTTCACGGATCTTGAATTTGTATTTTATCGAATTTTGTAAAACGAATGGTATTTAGCTTCTTATAATAAAAAAAAAAAAACCTTTTGGCGAGTTTTCAGAAATTCGAGTAATCCTCAAAGCTGTTCCTCTTTTATCGAACGATGTTTGGAAAACACGCACATTTAACATGAGAGTAGAAATAATTCAGAGACATATCTGTGTCGTCATCAAGATGACTATATAGTATATAATCCCTCTGCGCGACTTTACAATTTTTAAAACTTAAAAAATATATATATTCTTTGCCACAAGCCTAATCACTAAGGAAGGTTATGTCCTCTCGTAATACTAGGCAGTCATTAAAAAAACACTTAAGCCCCCAAATTTTTAAAATTTTTAAATGGTCTTTGTTAGACGATTTAATCGGGTGTTAGGAGACTATGCCCGATCAACATTTGGCTGCAGAGCCACGTTTAGCTTTAATCAAGCCAAAAAAAACTCAACTGCTCGAAACCGAAACCGAAACACGAGTACGGAAGCTCATGGCCGGACGTCACGTGGTTGGATTCATGCCTTTTTAACTAACCGCCTACATATTCGTTACAGCTAATAATATAAATTCGTGTACTGTTCCCGTGACCTCGGGCGTCCCACAGGGATTAGTGCTTGGTCCACTCCCCTTTCTTATTTACATTAATGATTTGGTGCAGAACTTGTCGTCGTCTATTTGCCTCTTTGCTGACGATTGCGTAATCTACCGGAAAATAACTGACATATCTGACTCTATTCTTCTACATTCTTACCTTAATCGTATATCACTGTGGTGCAACCAGTGGCTAATGGAACTTATCACTACCAAATGCAAATCGATGAGAGTGTCACGTGCTCAATCGGTGTGTCATACTTATCACCTAAACAGTAGTCCCCTCGCTTCAGTGTCTGTTTACAAATATCTTGGTGTTCATAGAACTAGTAACCTTTCTTGGAAGATTCATATTGAATACGTAATTAACAGTGCTAACCGAATGTTAGGGTACTTAAAACGAAATTTTTTCCTCGCTCCGTCTTCATTAAAGCTAACCATGTACAAAACCCTAATCCGTTTAAAATTAGAATATGCTGCTTCTGTGTGGGACCCCGCTCACTCGTCACTAATTGCTCATGTTGAATGCATTCAAAACCGCTCAGCTCGTTTTATATTGACAAATTATCATCGCACTGCCAGCGTTACTACCATGGAAAATACTTTAGGTCTGCCGTTACTAACTCACCGCCGAAAAATCTCTCGTTCGTGTCTTTTTCATAAAATATTTTATCAACATGTTACCCTTTGTCATAAACTAATTACTCCACCATTCTACATATCTGCTCGCATTGATCATAGCCATAAGGTTGGTATTCCAAATTTTAAAACTTCATTATTTCAATATTCTTTTATGCCACAAACATCTATAGACTGGAACCACCTTCGCCTCGATTGCTAACATCACTGATATTGTTATGTTTAAAAATGCTATTACTAATATGTGCACTCTATAGTTAATATTTTACAGCTTTCTCCCCTCTTCAATGGACTTACCTTGAGGGTATTTGAAATAAATAAAATAAAGAAATAAATACAACGGACTGCGTTTTTTTTTCTTCCTCCTCTGCTTTGGCGTGCGAAGCAGACGACGACGAGGACGACGAATTTGCGTGCACCGTTTGTCGTGCGATTTGATAGTCACCGATTCGTCGCAAAATTGCTTCAACCCATTATTAGACAAATCTGAACGAGTAACGCCAATGGTTATTGAATTTTGATTTATTGTCCGAGATACCGAGAGCTAAGCTCTACGGGCACTGAAAACGTGACGTCAGATGTTGTAACATGGGCCCAGTACAGCTTGTTCCCGACAGTTTATGAGAAAATTAATGCTGAAAAATGACTGCAAAAAAAAAAAAAAACTCACGCCAGCAAAAAAAAAAAAAAGAAAACCGCGCAGATTATGTTTCTTTAGATTGTCTTTTCGACTTTCAAGTTAACATCACGTGTTACACATCAAGTTACACACCACTGGAGAGCGAAGGAAAAACTCGAATGTTTGTTTTGGCATAACCTTTATTCCTTGTTTTCTCAAGGGCTATTTGGAATTTAGAGATAATAGATTGCATGCCGAGAAGAAACAGGGTTGGGTATTCCTAAAAATTTCTTTAGTTCGGGACAAAAAAAAAAACGCTTCCTGAACATTTTAATGGAAAAATGGCGGCTGAATTATTCATCAAATACACGGAGTTGAATGACGCCAGTTACCGAGGTTGCGCCCCATTGTCCTATCGAATTTTTCGGAAATAATTTTCAACTTTCGAACAAGAAATCGACTTGTACTAAATTTTTGCATCTGGTTCGGATCACTAGCGCCACATTTGAGCTGAGATTGAGCGTTCGGCGCTGCGTCGTTTATGTTTGCGTTTAAAACTAACGCCGTACATTTCGTGGGGAGACACGCTCTCTATGTAAATAACCGCGTAGCTAAGCCGTTTCTCCGTCTCTGCTGGCAGGTTGAGAAGAGCATGCGTCTGCTGTGGCTGCGGCTGCTGGTGCTCTGGCTGATCCCTCTGGCAGGACCGGCGCTCGCCAGGCCCGCAGGCTCCCGTCCTCGCTGGTCTCCGGGAGTCGTCCGAGCCCTGGCGCAGGCCCTGGGTCGAGGCAACGGCTCCCAGGCTCCAGGCGACGACCATGACGGCGGCTGCCCTGCCCTGCGTGCCCACCAGGGCCGACAAGCGGTTGCGCAAAGTGCTGCTCACCAACAAGACGGTGGCCTGCAACGACGGATCGCCCGCAGGGTACGTGCGCCACATCGGGGAAGACGCCTACGATAGACCATAGCCTCCTCTATACCCACAAAGCCTGGCAGTTCGACGACGGAGCCATAGAGTGCCCGGTCGCAGATTTTGAGTGCGAGGATCTGGTAGCACAGAGCATTTCTCGGTGAACCTGGACGTCAGCGCACAGCTTTTGCAGCAGCGAGGATTTAAAACACACTTGTTGGCTCGGGAGAAGTGTGTCTCGGCGTCTCGCCGTAGCGGGGCGCCAGTCACGTGGCTCTCCTCTCATCCGTTGTCTGCCGCTCCACCTTTTCCATTTCGGCGGTCGCTTCCCGTGGCGATCTGCCAGGGTTTGTCAGTACACAGGAGGCTATGGATAGACCCTTTCCACAAAAAAAAACAAATTCGGTTATCTATTCCCGGTTAAAAAAAACGTTCTTGATGGTCTTCTAGAAATAACTTTAGCCAGCTGCATATTACCTCTTTGCAAATCTGTTGCGAACGAAGACAGGCAAAATTTCGGGGTGTTGCAATTAATACGCGAGTCTGCCCCTGCTCGATACTGTTATTGACTGCCAATATCATCCTGAAAGCTC
Organism: Ixodes ricinus; assembly: GCA_037355805.1. NCBI lineage: Eukaryota > Metazoa > Arthropoda > Arachnida > Ixodida > Ixodidae > Ixodes > Ixodes ricinus. Next base: position 155,775 of record JAZHYW010000587.1, on the reverse strand, counting down.
CAACCAAAAAGGCTGACCGACGCGTCTGCTACAACTACGGATTCGCATAGGCGATTCCGGAGAAGGTCTGTTGGCCGCTTGCGGGTTTCTTTTAACGCAGAATGAGTTATAGAGATAACTCCTAGGAGTGTCCTGTAAACCAGGAGTGTCACGAAAAAAAAAAAAGAAACTCACCGATGTAAAAAAAAAAAGAAAAAACACTGAAAAAATTATGGAAGCTCTGGGTTCTAAATAAACGTAGGTCTCTAGGAGCGGGCAATTGAATGATTAAGCTACCTTTTTATCGATTAATGCTGTAATCGCGATTTTAATTTTTAATCTGTTAATCGGTAAAATGTTGACGACCCAAAAGAAATTAAGAAGTAGATGCTTTCACGACGCAGACACGGACGAATACTACTGGTGCAAAACTATCGATAGTACTATCGATAGTATCGATCGCCGCCAAAAATCTGACTATCGATAGTAAAAAACTATCGGTAGTACTAATGATAGTCGACTATCGAAAAACTATCAATAGTACTATTGGTAGTCGACTATCGAGAACTATCGATAGTACTAACGATAGTCGACTATCGAAAAGCTATGGATAGTACTATTGATATTCGACTATCATAAAATTATCGTTAATCGGCTATCGGAAAACTATCGATAGTCGACTTCCGTAAACCTATCGATAGTACTGTCGGCGGTTTTCTATCGATAGCTTTCCGACATTAGTAGTTTGCGTCGCTTCCTCTTCTCTTTTCTTGCTTTATTTTTTCAAATGGAACACCAACTAGCCCAAGCATTTGCCATCCCAACTTTGGTTCAGCTTTCAGTGATTACGAAGACGGGAGTTTGGGCGAAAAGAAGAGGAAGGAGGCATGCGGCAGTGCGGCAACTGCGTTCGCTCTAGTAATGCAAAACTATCGATAGTAGTATCGATAGTCGACTATCGAAAAACTATCGATACTACTATCGATAGATAATTCTGCGACACTATTGATAGTTTTGGGAAAACTATCGATAGTATTGATGGTCAATTTATCGATAGTTTTGCATCACTAAATACGCCTATAGTAAGGGCAAATTTTGGGTGAAATTTTAGCCTAAAGTATACTGTAGGCGCGATATTTGTAACTCCAAACAATTGCAGATGGTTTCATGTCTGCCGGCCACTTCAACGCCTTTCGAGTGTCAGTTTAGCGCAGCGGATACTATTGTGAACAAGTAAAGGAGGTCGCTCTTGCCGGGGAATATCAACGAAACTCTTTACCTCTGCATTTGAAGTAATAATTTGTAAGTGTGAGTGTTTTTGAATTGTCCTCAACCTCAACTACGTATCAAAGTTGATTCACAATGTAAATTGTATATGGCGCCGTTTATCACAAACTCAGCAACCAAAACAAAAAAAGAAGAAATATATTATATTGTTACGTTTTAATTTACAAGAGGACGTCCATTACCGAATTACACCAGATTAGAAGTGTGTCATGTGCCCTCTGCACGCGCATCGTCGTCGTCCTCGGTGAGGTTCTGGCACGCGCCTCAGCAACATCGTTACACTATTTCCCCTCTGAGTTTTTTTGGGGATGTTTCTACATTGGGTGATTCATTCTGCTAATCTCCACGTTCCATTAAAGCTAGACAGTTGTTTTCGCAGGTGTCGTTGCCGATGCTCTTGTGCACGCTCACGAATTTCATGCCAAAGTCACAGTTTTTCCGCTACACCAAAATCCAGCACATTCGCGCTTTTTGAAGATGGTGCGCAGAATCTTGTCACCTGGCCGCAGGTAGCTTCCGTTCTGTCACCTCTGTTGACTTGTCTGAGTAGAGCTCTGGTGCCGTCACAGATCATATCGGTACAAATATCACTGCACATTTGCGCATTTTGACCACCAACACCGAAAATGAAATGCACCAGCAAGGCCGAAACTCAGGAGGAGCTGGAACTTTTGGAGAAGATTGCCGCTTATGAAATCCGTTAAATGACCACAACGACCGTGAAAGAATTCAAGTCCAGCGCGCACTTACGCGCTTCGATGATTTGAAGGTCTGAGATGCAAAAGTGGCCATCGGCCAACGCCGGATCTTCATTTCACGGCCACAAAATAGTCCTGGAAATAATGGCGAAGTGGTGACTTGTCCGTGGAAGGTACGGCACGGCGATTTGCGGCTTCAGGTAATCCAGCCACGATGTACGGCTCCATGAGACGCCTGTGCCGACCACGTCGCAGAGGACCTTCATCCTGACAGGGTGCGTTCCGGGTTGCATGAGGTGACGTACCAGAAATCCCACTTCTGACACCAAATGTTACGTTTTAATTTACAAGAGGACGTCCATTACCGAATTACACCAGATTAGAAGTGTGTCATGTGCCGTCTGCACGCGCATCGTCGTCGTCCTCGGTGAGGTTCTGGCACGCGCCTCAGCAACATCGTTACAATATGTATATATAAACATAAACTTGATTGAAAAAACTTAAAATGAACGTTTAATGCGGCGAACTTGTGCCGATAAACATATCGTAGCAAACATGTACTTTGACGGCGACGGAAGGGCGACTGACTGAAGCAGTTATGCGAAGCTCCTTTTGTAAGCGCGTGGGAACCCACAAGTTTCCGAGCTAAAAGGACATGCGCTGGCGAGGATCGAACCCTAGCCAGCAGCGTGGGAGCCGAGCACGCTGCTGACTCAGCCTATTCGCTCGCGACATTACTCCCCTCTTAAAAAACCTCGCCGAAGACACTTAACACTGCTTACGTGTAGAAATGCGGAACACTCCCAACCCGCAGCGCATTATACAAGCAGCGCTCCACGTCTTCCTTTTGCATATGGCGCTCTGGCGGTGACATCACGCTTCCGCACTGAGCAGGCGCGGTACCCTAGCCGGCATCCGTGACGAAGCATCTGCGTTGCTGTGATTTTCTGTTTTATTTCTGAGGCGCATCCGCTTTGACCTTGAGCGGCGCGCGCTTGACGACGTATTTTAGAGCGCAGCTCTTAGGCGCCCGTTTCCAGCTTGAGTGGCGTCGCCGTCGCCGTCGGCGTAACCGCGCGGAGCATCATGGGAAAGGTCCCATAATGCACCGCGCGGGAATTTCGTAACGCCACTCGTGACGTCACGTGTGACGTCATGAGGGCCCCGCGCGGTATATTATGGGACATTTCCCATGATGCAACGCGCGGGGGGAGGAGGACGAGGGGGTAGGGGAAAGGGAAGAAGGAAAGAGGGGAGGAGGATGGAGGAGGAGAGGAGGGAGGGGAGGAGAGAAGGGGAGCAGCTTGAGGGATGAGGGGAGGAGGAAGTGGAAGCAGGAGGGGAGGAGGGAGGGGAAAAGAAGGACGAGGAGGAGGAAGAGGAGGGAGGAGGAGTAGCAGGGAGGATGAGGAGGGAAGGAGGAGGGAAGAGGGGTATACCATCCCTTCAGTACCCTTCCATACTCCTCTCAAGGGCTGCGCTCTAATTCGGCGTTACAGGATGCTGTAAACGTCTTTCATTTTTATGTCCATCTTTCCGGACATATAAGGCGCTTGCCTTAAAAAGTGAAAGCCGTTTACAACTCCCTGTAACGCCGAATTAGAGCGCAGCTCTTGAGGAGGAGGAGGGAAGGGGACTGAGGGGAGGGTATACACCTTCTCCTCCTCCTTCTCCTCCTCCTCCCTCATATTTCAATCTCCCTCCGGGGGGGGGGGGGGTCACGTGACCTTGGGGGTCATGTGACCCCCCCCCCCCGCCGAGGTCACGTGGCCTCGGGGGCTCGCGTGGTGCATTATGGGACATTTCCCATAATGCACAGCGCAGTTACTCCGACGCCGACGCCGCTCAAGTCGGAAACGGGCGCCTAAGAGCTGCGCTCTAAAACGCATCGTCCCGATGCAACACAAAGTGAAATTGACAACTCAAAACAAGACAAGAGCAAACTACACATTCACCTAAAACTCTTATTTTCACAGTCCTATCAAGCATAGTTCTGTTCGAGTCGGGCGCTGTGAATCACCTTCGGGTCGCAGAGGGCGACGTGACAATGTTCACGTTCCGGCGGGCAACGGCTTGCAGTTTAGGTCCCTCATCTAGCTAATAACCTTGAGGCCGCAGCAGCACTTTAACAGATCCTCGGTGCGACGATGAATTGGCGTTCAGATCCCAACTTGGTAGCCGGGCTGGAACTAGGCGTCGTGGCCACAGAGACTGTACCGGCCATCTTCAGAAAGTTGTGCGGCATGAATCAAAATGCGGCCCAACTGGCGGACTTCCTCCGCTTGTTGAGTGACGAACTGAGCGTCGTCATCCTGTTCGTCTTCGTGGTCGACATTACACTCATCTTAGGCATCATCGTCGGGTTCGTCATCGGGTTCGTCATCAAGGTCGTCGTCAAGGTCGTCGTCAAGGTTGTAGTCGGGGCTGTCGGGGTTGTCTCATCTAAAAGTAATCGTCCGGATCGTCTTTTGGGTCGTTGCCGAGGTCGTCGTCAGGGTTGCCGTCGAAGTCGTAGTAAGTCGGGATCGTTGTCGATGTCGTTCAAGCCGTCGCCTGTATCATCTTCAGTGCCGTCGTCAGTCTCGTCGTCAGTTTCGTCGTCAGTCTCGTCGTCAAGGTCGAAGACACTCTTTGTCGTCGAGGCCGTAGTCGGGTTGGTAGTTGACGTCGTAGCCCGGGATTGGTCTCTGCATGGAGTCGTTGACCGTTTCATCGTCGGCGTCGCCGTCGAAGTCGTCATTTTGTTATCGTCAAGGTCATAGCCAGGGGCTTTGTCGAGGTCATAGTCCGGGTCGCTTTCGAGGCCATAGTTGACGCCATCGATGTCATAGTTGGTGTCATCCTCGAATGTTTTTGGGGGCGTCGTTTTCACGGTCGTCCCTTCGGAGTTATCGTGTTCACAGGTGGAACGCATCGTGGGCATAGATTGCGTTGCCCCGCTCCTCCACCAAAATGTCATGAATAAAAACAGAAACTAGATTAGTAAATCCTAGAATGAACGTTTTATGTGGCGAACTTGTGCTGAGAAACAAAGTAAGAAAGACCGTACATACTGTGACGGCGACGGAAGGACGACTCACTCAAGCAGCCATGCGAAGCTCCTTTTGTAAGCGCGTCGGAATCTAGAAGTTTCCAAGCTGGAAAAAACAACAAGATTCTGCAGTCATTTAAAATATTCCAGTCATGACAAAAAAAGAAAGAAAAGGACAAGCACTGGTGGGGATCACACCCGAGCAAGCGATGTGGGAGTCGAGCATGCTGGTGACTCAGCTATTCGCACGAGGCAATATATATAGGGTGTTTGATGTAAGAGTGAAACAAATTCTTATAATTAAAGTATTTCAGGTAAAAATTTCCTTTTCTCGGGTTCCCATTACTCGTGGTGGTGTTGGATGTCAGAAAATGCGCGATGCTTGCTAAATATTTCGCTAATTAATGAAAAATGAGTAATCAACTTTTTAATTAATGAAGATAGATATATGGTTCCAATTAAAAACTTGCTGAGCGCCATCGAAAACCACTAAAGCAGTAATTTTCAGACAGACTTTGAGTGCGTGAGAGGCGTAGTAGCGCGCTAAATTTACTACTCGTGGAGCATGGTACAAGGCTGGGGCTCTTATAAGAGATGAAAAAATCGCGCGGATGCCATACCGTCACCGCTAGCCTTTAATCGATTAATCGGGTTAAGATTTGTGATCGACGCTTGACCCTAGTTTTTACAGTTGTCAATCCGATCACCCTAACATGTATAGTGGAAGAGTGTGCAGGGGGCGAGAGGTGGTGAGAGTACATGCACGTGCTTCGGAGGACCCGGTGAGACGTGAAATAGCGGAGTGCAAGCTGGAGTGTGCAACCAAAAGAGACGGTATCTTGGCATTCAACTCCCGCTAGAGCGCTTGCTTTGGCAGGACTTTCTTTGGTGGACGTTGCGCACGATGATGCACGCCGTTGAGGCCCGTAACAAACCTCATCCCTTTGGTCGCGTATCGTCATGATTGTTACGGTGGTGGCAAGTGACCGGCAGTCTCCCTCGCACAGTGTTTCGCAGATTTTTATACGGGCTTTGGAAGGGGGAAGCAGCGTACTGATGCAGAAGTGAACTGGGGGCAACCGTGCTGTAAGGCCGCATCTCACCGCTCATACTCGTACATCAGACAAAAGACGCGGCATTCGCACCAGGCGTGACGAGAGAATTATCTGCGAACACGCCTTAAAGGGACGGTAAACGGAAATTTGGTAGTTAAAAAAAAAAAAGTACAGGAGCAGTAGGCGGGGCGCTACAATCCCTACAACACTACTCGTAAGGCGATATCTCGAATTGACGGCCGTATTTTTGGAAAATGAGGTTGAGATTGAACGAGGCCGACGAGGCGCGTGACGTCAAGATATCTCGTTTCCTCCTCTCTTCGCTTCGCCCCTCAAGGCGGCGAGGCGGAGAAGACGCCAGGCCGTTCCCTCCTTCTCGAAGAAACAAGACGTAAACATATCTGTCAAATGCGCCTCCTTAAAAAAAAAAAAAAAATACGGTCATCCGTTGGATGCGTACCAGTGAAGTTTTGGTGTTTGTAGCATCCCGTTGCACGTTTTTGCCACCGTGTTTTGTGGAATCCAGATTTCAGTTCAGCACCCCTTTAAAGGGACACTGACAGGGTATTTATGCTCGCCAAGGTTTTTATTCGTACGTTTCATAAGATAGCCTAACTACTCAGAACACAATTTACGTCTCGAAATGCGCTTTTCTTTCCGGCCGAAAACCACCGATCGAGAACTGGCCGGTTTGAGTCGCGCTCACTCTCTTCTCCGTTGTCACGTGCCGTTTTCTATGGTTTAGACACAGCCACCAAAGACAATCAAAGTCATGGGTCATCGAAGGCACACACTCAATATTAAAACTAGAAAATAAATATGATACCCTTTTTTTTTTGCGGCTTCTAAAAAGCCCCAAATTTGCTGAATGAAGAAAAAAAAAGTTGCACAGCCACGTGACCTCCGCCAACTCTCTTCCCTTCTATACTTCTTCTTCCTCCCCAGTACGGTTTCGGCATTGAGCAGTTGCGCGTTTTTACTTCTACTAAAAATATACGTGACGCTGTAGCAAAATATTGACACCGTAATAAATCGCCAGGCAAAAAATCAAACAAAAATTGGGGTGTCACTGTCCCTTTAATCATCTTCAAAGCATGTTTTGCTTTAAACATGCTTTTTGCATGACCGATGGGACCGTCATGCAAGGAAGACACACGCCTTAGACGGTCTCTGCGGATATAACGTGAGCGCGGCCTAAGGGTTTCTATCGGAGAGGTATTGAGGAAGAGATTAAAGAAACATTCGATCTCGCGTCGGCCGTACGACTTTCAGTGAGGCTGCGATGTGGGAAGGAAAGACGACGACGCCCCCCACTTCACCGAGCTCTCGAGTTGCGAGGAAGAATGCTCGGAACACGGTGTCATTTGAGCCTTCCATCCTCGACTAGCGAGCCGTCGCGAGAGAAACTTTATTCCGGAAATAAAGAGAGAAATTCAACTAATATTACCGAGTGCTTAGCTATATTCCATAGATTCGGTTGTTAGAAGAAGACCTGGTTTACAGCAGGTGCAAATAGGCAGCTGGTAAACAAGTAAAAGGAATGTAAAAAAAAACACGAAAATGTCTCTTTTTTTAGTTTTTGGAAGTCTATGACGGCGGAACACTCACTCGTGGAATGTGTCTTTTACGTTCGCGCAACACTGGTTGGCGGTACTTGCGAGAAACGTGAAGCGTGTATTTGATCTTATCGCTGGTTCACCCTGCTACTTAAAGGGAAATTGAATCGAAACTTAAAATATAGCTCTCACGTTCAGAAATAAGTTAAACCTGATCAACTCTATACGCTAAAGACAATCGCACGCTTGAATTTCAAACGGATGGCTGTATTCTTCGTTCTAAATGTTCGATTCTAGCGAGCGCTTCAACATCATGCCATGGAAGAGCGCGGTGCGTCTCGGGATACCGTCCCCTCCGCGACTGCCTGCGACATCATCGGCCTCCCTAGGGCCAAGCGCACCGTAGTTATGAGCGTTGACACTCGGTGGCGCCAACGAGTTGCTAGACCGCTTAATCAGTCTGTCCAAGGGCCGTAACATATCACCTGGAGAATGCGGAGCCGGCGGATTCGTGCGCGCTATGACAACCCGTAATGCGTCGTCTGCTCCGCGACTTCTCCGATATGACGACATTGGCAACGTCGGTTTCGGGCGCGAGCTCCCTGCTCCTTGAACAGGACGACATCGTTGTGAGGCCGCTAACGTGCCTCTGTTTTCACGCACGAGGCGAGATGCTGGTAAATTTCCTACCTCGTGTTGTTTAAGGTGAGAGCAGGATAATATGTAACATTGGTATCGATTGCTGATTACCTGATTTACCACCAACTGATCACAACGACGAGGCACGACGAGGGTACCAGCTTCATGGATAAATAAATATAGATTTGAAGGCGCCAAACCAGTTGGCATCCTTCATTATTAAAGCCAGCAGGGAAGCAGGAAGAGTGCGCTAAGCCACCATGGCGGTGGCATCACTCGACTATTTCACGCAACGCATAGCATCGATAGTGGTGTGACCGCAGCGCTGTCACGCCACCGCGAAGGAACGAGTACACCACGACGATTTTGCGACATACCTTGTCAGAAGGACGAACGCTAAACGAACGAAGGGAAGACATCGCCGTAAAGGAAGCGTGCGTTGGTCTCGACGGGACGCGATTTTCCAAGCGAAGGCACTGCACATTTCTCACATCGTCACAAAACAACTACCGCGAAAGCTCGCATCATCACGATTCGGCAACGCGTCTTTTCTCAATGGCGCCCACTAAACGAATAAAGAGAAGCGATCGGCACCGCTTTCGTCGGTCTCGTCCATAGAGTTATTACAATAAACGCTAGAGGCTCAGCTGGCGCTAGTGTCTACGGGACTTCCGGTTGCAAATTGAAGCAGACAGCATGCAGTCTACTTTTCCAGTCTTCCTGTGTATTCCTATGGGAAAACGCGCGTGAATTTTGTCTCTTCGCCGGAAAATAACATGAATAACTTTTGTTATTTCGGTTGTACCGAATAGTATGTACCTTTAATAATATTGTGAAAGTGTAATGGCTTTAGTTACAGCATTTTTTCTTTACCGCTGAACGATGTTAAACTTCGCTATATTTCAGGCCCAAACCTCTGTTCCATGGCAGGTATGTAGAAACGAGCGACGATTCTAGGCAAAATAACGATCGAAAGGAATGTAGAGTATGTTCAAAGTCCGCCAGTATTCCGTTGGTGCTTATATATTGCTAACATGCCGGTTCTGACACTATATGAAAGTACAAGTATCTTTACGAGTGGTTAAAAAAAAAAAAACACGTTCGAAACGTAAAGAATAAAGTATACGATGGGTCTACGTGAAAGAGTGTCGTTTCGATCTTACTCTATAATTCTATATGTCGCGGGCAGTTTTTATCGGGCAACCTTGTTCTGTGGCTTTCTCTCTATTTGCAAAAGATTTGGAGCGTGCGGTGATGATTTTGAACCCAGAACAAGCATCTTCGCACATATTCATAAGCAGAAAGAATAAAGCAGTACTTATTTATTAAAAATCGAACTATATTGACGTGACTTTCAATTTATTTTGATCGTAAGCACAATTAGTTACTTATCCAGTGTTACTGCGTAGTTCCTGCCGTCTCTCTCGGTTTTCCACATGTCCTTCGTTCGTTTGGCACGTATATTCCAGACTTGTACGTAATCCGTTACAAGTAACGAAATTACTTGTAATCCGTTACATTTATCTGTAATTTTGTAACGGATTCGTTACTTATTTTCTAGGGTAATTGTAAAGTAATTTAATTACTTATTTATGTAAGGGATTACTTGTAATTCGTTACTTTTTTATTAGCGGTGGAAAAAGCGGCAAATTTGAACGCAGGAAAAAACATCTTCAATTTCAGGAAAAAGGAGTGTTCCGGTAAGCTCAACTGAAAACCTGCCGTTGCGCGCACACACACACACACATACAAAGACCTGTCGAAGCTTTTCTTTGCATCGCCTAAGCCCTAAAATCTCTTTTTTTTTTATCCATCAGTGTGCTTCCCATCAGGAAGCACACTGATGGGAAGAACCGGACTCGGGACGAAAACAATAGAAGGTCGTGACGACAACGGGTCAAGACATTCATTTCTAAAACTCGCATAAACGCATAAAAAAACGGAAAGAATATCTTCCTTTCTGCCATTTTGCTCACGTTGACGTTTCTTGCTATTGAAAATCCATCTTCTTTCCACTTCCCTCCCACTAGAGCCAAGTGCGCCTTTCCTTTCTTCACTCTTTCTTCGCTATCCCCGATGAAGGCGAGAGGAACACATACTTTCCTCCAGACGCTGGAGTTTGTATGAACATAATAGACAACAACGATTGGCGCGCCATCTACCCAGGAAGACGGCACGGACCACTCCACCAGCGATTACTTCAGCTTTGCAATGACAACGGCATCAAGTTCCATCTCCCATAATGAAGCTTCGCGTTTCCTCCAGGACGCAGAGTGCACCTCCATCGCCCCACTTCAGAGGTACGATGCGGTGCGTCAATCATTTGTGCGCTATAATACTGCGCTCCCATCCAGCGCCTCAGTGGAGGGGGTATTCAGCGTGGCGGCTGACATCTTTACAAAGAAGCGGGGAAAGATGTCGGATGCAACTTTCGAGAGTCAGCTATTGCTGAAGATCAACAAAGTGTGACCCAGTCAAACAATAAACAGTTGCATAACCCCGTTCTTTGTTTCTTATTAATAGTGCAGTAAAGTTGAAAGTAACGCCGCGAAAGTAACGGATTACTTTTTGGAGTAACGGTCACTTACTTTTATGGAAGAGTAATTGTAATTGTAATAAATTACATTTCAGACCTGAGTAATTGTAACTGTAATTCCTTACTTTTTTTAGTAACGTGTACAAGTCTGCGTATATCCCCCATACTGAAAAGCGCCGACGCCATGTTCACGCCAACAGTGTCCGACAGTGCACATAAATACATGTAGCCGAAGCGGTTTTAGCCCGTTTTTCATGCCACGATCTTTAAAATAAAAACGCCGTAACTGACCAATTATTTCATCTGCGTGACTGGGAAATGTTCCAATGTGCCTAGTACGTACGAATTATTCGTGATATTTGCTCTCATAACCGAGCGCAGAGAGGAAATTCACTCGCTTTTTTCCATAGAGATGCATTACCGGAAGTTAATTTTCGACTGCTTGCTGTCTGCTTCAATTTGCAACAGCCCACTAGCGCCAGTTGAACCTCTAGCGTACATTATAATAACTCTATGGTCTCGTCCAACGAAGCTTACCCGATATTCCAAACGGAGGCACTCAGCACGTCGACGGCGACTAAGTTGGACGGCAAGACGATCGCTGAATTCTCACATCGTGGCACCGAAACTGCCGCGCACAAAAGCGCGGCAGTTTCGGGTATATACACTTCACGAACTTCACAGAACCAAGGTTCTGTGGTGAAGTTCGTGGAGTGTATATAAGAGGGTGACCAAATAAACTTGTCTTTAGCTGTGTTAGAGACGTGTCCTCGACTGTTCATTTTTCTTCTACTTTGAAACTTTCCTCTTTTCCTGCCTCAGTCTTGGGCTAAGAACAAAATGGTTAACATCCACCAGCTCGCCTGCGCACTCACTGCATTACCCTTTAATGGGTTGTTTTGCGTGGTCATATATGGTTTACTGTTGCATCCAGGATCGCAAGTCGACATCGGGTAAGACTTCTGTCTTGTCTTTCCACCAGCTACGGAGCGACGAATCGCTAAGCTCTGCATAGGAAGAAGAGAATACTAAGTGAGAACTTTGTTGTGAAAGATAAATCTCCATCTACATTAGTGTGCAGCAGGCACTTTATACCGGAGTATTATGTACCGGAATAGTGCACAAAGAAGTCAGTCCCTGAAGCTGTTCCCACGGCCTTCAGTGGGTCTTTAAAGAACCTAATGGCTGCACCCAAGAAAGCCCGAAGAGAACCCCTTTTGAAGCAGTCGGCATCTGCACCGAAAAGCAGAAGGCGAAAGGCGATGTCTTGGCTCTCCAAAAGAAAGAACAGACCGAGCGAGATGAACCAGACGGTTCAAGCGCTCCCGTATACCTTTGACTGCATATTCAAAGAAAGTTGTTCCATATATAGATAGGGTTCCGTGTTTTCGGTAAATACCAATAAACCCCGAAAATTATCCCCAGACTAGGTTTTATCAAAATCGGGGAGACCCGATAAATCGCGAGTTCGCGCTGTCCTTGGAGGAGAAAAACTCAAGCTTCACGGGAGGAAATTTTTTATGTGCAGCTTTATTTTCAGTTTACATGGAACACGGCCCCAATGAAGCGCCATTGAAGCTTTTCTTCTGAACCACACGCATTATTTTGCTTTCTTTTATTATCGGTAGGGGGACGTTTTCCAGGTAGGGTCACGTATATGATCCTTGAAAATTGGGGAATTCCATGTGCGTGCACTATTTTCTTTCACATAAACCCCGATAATCCATGCTTTCTTGTCGGCGAGCAAAACTTAATACTGAACAGCATTAATTTCCCGTGAGGAAAATAAACCCCGCAAAAACACCCCGAATTCGAAGAAAAATAAACACCGAAAACACGAAACCCTATGTGTAAACCTTTTCTCCGCGGGCGCCGCCATCTTGAATCGCGAAACTTCGGATATGAGGGAAAACATCGTTTTGCTTTCGGCACACTGGGAGAAGCTCGCGTTTTAATCGCGGCTGTCTATCGTTCTTGCTTTGCTTTTTCTGTATTCTTTGACCTGTTCCATTCCAAGTTATTCGCGACTCCAGCGACCTATAGGGGCGCCACCACCAAACCAACATTGCGGCTGAGTCCAGGTTGCGTCGGCTTGGCCGAGCCGCCTGAACGGGTGGCGCATTCAATTTAACAGATTTTATTTTGTTTAATGCCCAATTTTATAGGTATTTGAACTGAGACGGTAAAGTGTAGCCGGTGCACATAAACTTGCAGAGCATAGTTTTGTTTTCCCGGTGTTTTTTGTTCTTTTCACGTCAAACTTTCGTTTCGGAAATTTTGTTGAAAACCGAAACTATGGGCTCCGGAGAGACGGTAATAGACTTTAATCAGTTTTGATCAGCTAAAGAAAGCGACGATGACTAAGAATTGTTCCACCGAAAGTAATTTTCAGCTGACTCGCATGCCTCGACCATGCGACTTATCTGTCCGCGAAATCGAGCTTTTGTGAGTATCCGCGTTTAAGAAACAGCTACAGTCGTCTGGTTAACAACACAGGCTGCAGAAAAATTGCGAAAATTAAGCAAGCGCTTCTTGAGCCAAGGAGCATGTTAACTAAGCAGCTGATACTCGTATTTCAATTAAGGTTTTAGTAGCAATCGAGAAGTCATTTTGACGAGCGGGTTATGTATTATATTACGTACTATGTCCCACTAAAGCGATATTTGTATATTCTTCGGGTTGAAATATGAGCTTAGTTGACTAGCTATTAGGTGAACAACTGAATAACAGTATATTTGACAGACAGAGGGCTACTACTTAAACTCAGCCAAATGGTTCTAGCCGGTAGCATGGAGACGAATGCGGACAAACTGAAGAGAGTCTTCATCGGAGATTCACGCAGAACCTCTCTGCATTGAACTTGACTTCGAATCCTGAACGGAGAAAATGAGTATTTTTTGTGGCCGGTCAACCTGAGCAATGTAGACGTATATTACGGCTGGCTTCGACGGGGGTATAATATAAATATTGGAGGCGCGATAGACCATAATGCCGTGGCAGCTTCTAACTTTGCGAAACACGTCCCCCACCTTTTGAAAGCAGGTAATTTCCCTCATTAATCATATGCAGCGAGCAGGCTTTCCTGAATCAAGTAATTGCGAAATCAGCCCAACTCCTTCTGTGGGGTCCATAGGCGTTTTCGGCTTTCGGCGAAAAGCAGCCAAGATGAATAGCCAATGCACCGACCGGCGTGGGTTGCTCAACCTTGAAGCTAATCGAACACAACCAAACTCAAGAAAAGCAGATATCGAACCTTCCCATTCACTTGACTGCAACATTGGTGTTCCCTCCAGTGAAACACCTCCGTCTGTCTTCCTGGGTCCACTCTTCTAAATCCTTATAAAGAACCCACTTATCAGTTACCAAGTAGTCGTCGCTTTGAATGTGATTCGAGACAGACAAGAAATCAAAACGTTTTTTCGTGATTCCTCCCCATCCAAGAAATCGAAAGCACGCGACCGTGTGTTGTTGAGGAAACGTGCTTTCAAACACGTGATGGAAGAAAACAATCTACTGAGGCTTCACCACACTAACGAATACACAGGCAAACTTAAGAAATTTTCGGACCTTCGTCAACTCACATTGTTCGCCACCGCGCCGACAACACGTGTCCGCGAAAGCCACCAGCGACGCGGAGGGGCGCGGAGCGACCTGGTCCAGCTGGTCCCCGGTTTTCCCGCTTGGCGGCGTCCGTTTTGCTGGAGTCGCGAATATATGCCTTGACTTTTGTTTGTTTCTTTTCATTTTGCATATTGGATTTGTTAGCTACGTGGCTGAAGACGAAAATAAACGAAAAAGGCCTAGCGGAGCGTAAGTTCATCTGCTTCGGGAGGCACTCACTTGACCGAATGACATTTTAGCGAACGCCCACGTTTCACCGAATGACACTTTAGCGAATAGTCGGACGCCGCGAAGCGGCGTTTTCGGGTGGGCCAAATGGGTTCACATTATGCGCTAACTGAGCGCGCGGCGCAGACTGTGCGCCCCCGTTATTCGCTAAAACGTCGGTTCGCTAAACGTCGCAGTTCGCTAAAATGTCATTCGCTCATGTGATATGGACCCATCTGCTTCTTGCACAGGGGTTGCGATGATGTCAGAACGCCGAGCTCGTCTTGGCTCATTGAAACAAAATAAGGGGTAGACCTCAAGGCATCTAGCATTGAGATTTCGGCGGCGTTCTGACGTCACCGAACCTCCCGCGTAAGAGGCAGACGTCTTTCTCTCCGCACTGTGATGCCTCCCGAGGTCGTGCTGCGGCACAGTTTCCGGCCACCAGTGGCTGTTCCACCCAACTACGTGGCAGTGCTGCGTTGCAAATACAGGGGTGTTAAGCCTCACTGGGAAGGCCGCAAGACAGTCACTCGGTATCCAGTAAGGCCGTGGTGGGTGTAAACTAGTTAGGGAGTTTTAGAATAGCCGTCCCCAACGTTACTGGTGCCCTACACCACTTGGGGCGTCACACTGCGCATGCGTAACTGTCCCAACTGGGACCCAAAGCGTTGGGGCTGCTTCTTCTAAAACTCTATGTTGCGTTGTGGCCTTGAGGGTATGCTCAAGCAGCGGGAGGCTATCCAGCTCCAACGGGCGTCTGGTGAGAAATGTATCCAGGTCAGTGCTACTGCTAGCCTGGAGTTTTAACGGTGCATCCTGCAGTAGTGACACGAGGCCGGTACGATGCTCGTCCAAATCGAAACGGACAGGGGTGGTGACTGTGCCCAGGATACCTGGTTTCTGCAGCACAGCTTTCGCCCAAATGCTCCGAGCTATGGTGCCTTGACACACTGGGCCGATGTCAGTTGTTGCTATTTTACACTAAAGTGGGATTGTTGTTGCCGACAGTTCCTCCAGAGTGATCACGTCGGAAGTAGATATACAAGAGGATTGAAGCCTCTCCGCCCGGGATGCCTAGAAAATCCAGCGACCATTGCGCAAACAGAGGCTATCGAGCAGTCGTGGCCCAAGTCTTTGAGAGAGAAAAATAATAATCTCAGAAGCTTCTTTTTTATCTTTTTCGAATGATTGAGAGAAGCCAGAAATCAAAAACGACGACGATGTCACCTACAGGAGAGCCCGACAAAAGATGAAAGATGTCGCCGAAGTTGCGGCGGGCGACTTTCCCCTGGCTTCTCCCCGGGCCGTGGGCGCCGGTGGCCCCTCCACGCACCCAAGCATCCGAAGAAGCCCCGTCGGCTCCCATGCGGGGAGGCCTCGGCAGGGCAGGGCGCGTGCGGCCGGACGCTTTGGCGGCAGCGGAGCCCGGATTAGGCGGAAGGTCTTTGCGGCGGCGGCGGGCAGGTGCGGGCACTCCATTAGCCCCATTGTCTCGGCGGGAGAGGAAAGGGATCAGTGCGAGGACGGCGGCGCCTTTGAAGCGCCCGCTTTCATCTCGCCGACGCCGCCTCCTCCTCCTCCGCCCGAGAAGGGTCCACGCGGGCCTCCTCGCCCGCTGCGCCACCCTCCGGGCTTCCCGTCGGACGGGCTTCCGCCAAGTACCGCCGAAAAGACCAGGCCTTTCGCCGCACTAACGTCATCGCTTGTGGACCCTCGCAGATTCGCCTAGCTCGCGTCAGCATCGTCGAGCTTCGGCGTGTTTGCCGCTTGGAGCGGGTCGGAAGTCCACCAACGATGACGTCATGCACCGGCCTTGTCTTCTAGCTTTCGCTCGCCCAAGGGGCCGGCGGTGCGTGTGCGACGGTACGACGCGTACAACGTGGCCAATTCGGCCGGCCCCGAAACTCCCTGGATGCCGCGCTCGGTTCTTCCCTAGACAGCGCTCGAGCTAATTGGAGGAGACCGCGCTGATATAGTGCCCGAGCACACTAACTAGGGCTCGCAAGAGGACCCGATAAACAGGCTTTATTAATTTTGTTTTCTTGTAAAAAAATAAATCTCGAGAGTTTTTTTGAAATTTTATTTTATTATTGTTTGTCCTGGCAGTGGCGGCGATTTTGAAAGGAGTTCTGAAGAGATGTTGACGTTGCAAAACTACTACCGTAAACTGAGTTTCTTTGGCAAGTTTTATAGATTGTTCCGATAACAATACCCGATAACGATATCCACCTTTGCGCGTGCATCGTTGCGTTATCGGGCATCGTTACCGGAGGCCGATCTACTGAAACACCCTATTATTGCGTCACAAAACGGGCGTTGCACGAAAAAATAAAAAGAACAGTTGAAAAACATGCGTTGGTGCGTCTGAAACTGATAGGATGGCACTGATATTGATCATGTCTGAGTCTGTTGTTGCGGTTAAAGCTGTTTGTATTGGACGACTGTGTTACGATATGGTACTTGACTCCAAGTGATCTCTGGAAAGGTGATTGATAGGGGGAAAGGTGAGGAGAGATATTCGACGAGTAGGTCATTCGTGGTATTGCAGATCGGCAGTCTGAACAAAGTCGAGACGCGACGACGAGACCACATCTTCCCTTTGGTGTTAGTCTGATTTTTATTTCGAGTTGTTTGCGCAGAAAAGTCTGCTTTTTATGTGGAGTTGTTTTCGAGCCGCCGCTTCTGCTTTATTTTTTTTAATATTTCACCACCTGTATGTTGAGACGTAAAAGAAATTAGGCATTGAACTTGTTGCGAAACGTTGTTCCCGTGCCCACTTTTAAGTATGTACGTTTGGAATTCAAATTTTGCCAGGCGTGCCAATATGTGCTGCTCTTTACGGCATCACTCTGTGCAAGATTAGCAGACTAATTGACTTACCTAAATCGAGTAAAAAAAAATTTAAACTTGTCTTGAGCCTTTTCTTTTGTACAGAAAAAAATTGCGCAATAATTACGCTTTGCAGCAGACGAACCGCGTTCTTCGCTCGTGTTAGCAGACGAACCGTCTACGAACGCTATCTTCGCTTTTTCTTACACGGTAAGGTGTACTTACGTGACGTCAATGTCAAAAGTTGTTTTCGCTCGCAAACTAAAACTAAAACACGAAAAAAAAACAACTAAAACACACTCTTCCGCCACGACAATCATGTGCGCGACCCAGTAGGTCTCGACTTGGGTCCGGACATTTCGTCGAACACCGTTTCATCGAACGCCGTTTCATCGAACGCCGTTTCATCGAAGCCGTTTCATCGAACGCCTTTTCATCGAACGCCGTTACAGCCTGTCATATATTTTTGTAATTTATTTTAATTTTTATACACAACGTCATCTAATTCTTTCTTTTTTAAATCACAGGGTGCAGTGACGAGATAAGTTCCATCGTGAACATATCCTGCTTCGAGAAGAAAGCCTCCATGAAACAATGACCCCTCTCCATGTCACATGAAACAATTAAAAATGAGACAAAAAACAGAAAGCACGATGTGCTTTCTGGGAAGCGTGTAGTGTTTTATTGTCTGACAGCGTGTACGTGTAACCTTGGGTTTATGTGAGGATCCGGAAGGGTTCAGTCTTCTTGGGTGACAGAGTACACCCAGGGCTTTACTATTGTCTGGTGCGGGTTGGCCTTCCTAAGAAAGCGTCCTGAAGATCATTCATAGGCAAAAGGGTCGGTGATAAAGATGACAGTGAAGAGGAGGTGGTTCCAGTCCGGTTGTAGCCCGAAACAATGTTGGCAGACACTTTGTGCAGCTTTTGTCTCTATAAAGTTTGAAGAAAAAAAAAAAAGCAGAAACGTTCAATTTGAGCATAAAGTTGATAATCAGAGTATCGTTATATTTTATTTCGCGTGCTCTCCTGGCAGAGTATCGTTATATTATAAGCGTGTGTCCTGGCAGTTAAATGCTTTCCGTGAATAAACCTTGAACTAAGCGTAAGGGTGCAAACGAGCTGGTGTGACTTGCACATTACTGAAACCCCCAGACAGCCGGTAAAAAACGACACAGACACTTAAAAGTGTTTTAAGTGTCGGTCCTTTACCTGCAGTGTCATGGTTTCAGTCGTGTACATGAGTAAAGCTTTTCAGTAAGTCGCATACCCATTTGTTTTTATTTTTTTTATACCAATTGTTTTTATTTCTAGTAATTTGACTCCACCTTCAAAACAGTTTCACAAGTGACTACCTTAGTCTTAACAAATGCAAGGTAAAACATCTATAAAGCACTGTTATGCCCCAAAACTCGGTACAGAGAAATTCGATGAAACGGCCCTTAGCGATTCGATGAAACGGCGTTCGATGAAATGGCGTTCGATGAAATGTCCATTCATTCGATGAAACGGCGTTCGATGAAATGTCCGCTACCCGTTTCGACCATTTGAACAAAGACAATACAATCTTGGGGACTAAACAAAAATTTTCGTTTTCATCCAGTTCTTTAAACATCTTTGCCGGATACAGTGACGCAAAGCAGAACGGTCGCTTGCCCAAGGCCTTCATGGATACATACAAGATGTACTTACCCTTCCTCCGTATGAATACCAAGTGTTTTTGCGAACGGTTTAAATTTTTTTTGTAAAACTGAGGTAGTTGAGAAAGAAAAAGTACGTTTTAAGGGAACAAATTACCAGCCACGACGGACGTCAGGGATTGCAAAAATAACAACAACTAATTAACAAAATAATCACATGCATTTCCTCATTAACTTTTTTAAATAATTAGTGAAATTGAACATATGGTTTCGATTAGATACTTTCTTGCTGGAAATCATTGAAAACCCCTAAATCGGTCTATTTTGTGGATGGTTGAGCGTGTTGGTATCTGAATGACGATACCAAAAGACTCCTGCGAGACGCGGGGGTGTGCTCAAGTTACCACTCGTCCAGAGGGTGTGAGGCCCGCAATGCGAAAACAGGAACTCTGCAGAGTGAAACCGGCTCTGCACCTGAACTCCAGCAGCTTAGAAACAGTAATAAAGACGGCAACCTACGCACACCGTCTGCATCCGCTGATCACGAAATGGAAGCTTGCAAGAACACTTTAATATATTGTGCTATTTGAGAAAAAAAAGTCTATTTGTTTAGATTTTATTTTGGACTATCCTATACTTCGTTTCACCTTATGTCCGAGCGTGGTCAATGTTATGAGCCGAAAGGCCAATCAAACAGCGCAAACGCGTAACGTCACGGCGTGTTTTCTGCCCTTGATAGGACTAGCCGGCGGAGAAGCAGTGCACATGAGAGACGGCGAATACCGGCTGGTCCTATCAACTACAGAAAGCACGCCATGACGCTGCGCTTTTTGAGCTGTTTCATTGGCGCTTCGGCTCGCTTAAATTTCCGTCCCGACCTAGAGCGTTCGGGACGGAACCAGAAGCTAAAACGTTTGTTACAGATTCTTTGCCATACGAAGGGAAAGACATGCTAAGATATGAGGTGGCCCACCTTGCTCGCCCGAACCAAATGGAACAATAAATTTTCTTGGTGACGAACTATTGTAGGACCAGTTGCCCGCGTGGCGAGTCATCCTATGACGAATGTTCCTGTGTGACGAATCACCTGTGACCAATCGTCCTGTGACGAGTGCGCATGTAACAAATAAACCGTATCCCGTTTTATTATTATTTTTTTTTTTGCAATCGTAGTAAAGGCGTGTGGCAAGATTTCTACTATCCGTGAGTCGTGTTTTTAAGTCGTGATCGTCCAAGACGGCGTACTGCATCTTTTTGTTTTAATGCGAATAGCATTCTTTGGCTACTTCACGCACTTTTCGTCTATGTATCTATCTATCTGGCTATCTAACCTCTTACGCCGCGGGTCGATAAATAAATAAAAAAGACCAGCGCCGGCTGGGATTCGAACCGTTGACCCTTTGATCAGCAGGCAGACGCGCTAACCACAGAGCTATGAAGGCAGTCATTCAACGCACTCTAAACGGTTGTTTATATCTTTACCATATATGACGCGCTTTACAGCGCTGTCACAGCTACCGGTGCGCGCGCGTTCCATGCACGAGGGCTCATTCCGCTCTCGTGAGGCTGAGCACGGCCGCTAGCTCACCCTCTCCCGCGCTCGGGAGAGGGTGATGTAGCGGCCGCGCTCAGCCTCACGAGAGCGGAATGAGCCCTCGTGCATGGAACGCGCGCGCACCGGTAGCTGTGACAGCGCTGTAAAGCGCGTCCTATGGTAAAGATATAAACAACCATTTAGAGTACCGTTGGTTCAGACTAGCTGAGACGCCAGAAAGTCTGGTCGGTACCATTTTGAGTGTTTGTGCGTATGGCGCGTGCTTTGCTCGCCTTCCTAAGTGACACTAACGCACGTGCTGGGCTGCGGAGATCGTGCGCAGGGCTGTGAAAGTGTCAACAAATTTATAATCGCCTCAAAAGTGGGCTGGCGTATCGTGGGCTGGCGCATAACTCCGCACCGTTTGATGCTATTCGCATTAACGTAGATAATCATTCCCAAAGGATGGGTTCTGCTGATTTTTTTCTTTATTGTATTCATTGTGCCCTGCGAGGCTACCCTGACAAAATAAAAGTTAATAAAACTTGACCCCATAGACAACTTTGTGCATTTTTTGCTACGCCAGAGAGGGACAGCGCGTCCCCTTTTTTTTTAGAAATACCGCGAAAACGGCTGACGGCGGCGGAGAAGCCGCTGTCGTGCTGACGACCTGCTGCGCTTTGTACCGGCGTATATGCGATCAGTCCCATGCTGTCGCTGTAGCGCAACATATCTAATTGAAGTTCGCTCAGCTGCGATGTGTTCATGGCTATCGCGGTCATGAGAGGCGCCGATTCAGAAAATATATCGGTGGCACCGGCGCCATCAACGCAGTAAAACCCTGTGGTAAAACCTACCGGCACATACCCCGCTCGCCGCTAACGCTCCCACTCTCCCACTGCCCGGTGCCATATAGTACGTCACGACCGTCAAAATTACGTCGCGGCTTGTTTTGCAGGGAGTCGGAGAGGAAGAAAAACTCGATATTTCAATAATTTCTGGTGTAGAAGTTAATAAACCGAAACGAAAACGGATGCCTGTTCGGTGGTGAGTGAACATTGAAGGTTTGATGTAAAAGTAATTTGGCCAAAGCAAAAGGTAATTTCACGGACCCTTTAAAGCGAATCACCCTGCCCATCCCCTTGTGCCCTTACAGGAAACGGAGTTACTTTTCTGTTGGACAGCTGCGGAAAAAAGTCATCAGAGGATATAATGCGAGCAGTTTTTCACCTGACTCTATCTCTAGCTTTTTTGTTGAGATGTTCTTAAACATTGCCCCACTTTTCAATCCAAAATCAACGGACTTTCGGGTGCCTTCAAAGAACGTTTTTGAAGCTGTTCAACGGAAAAAGCCACAGATTTTCATGTCAAAAGCTAAAGCCGTACAGAAATGAAAATACTTTAAGTTTTAGCTGTTCCTTCAACGAACTTTTAGAAGCTTTAAAACGGCCTAGTGCTCTGCTCCAAATAGGCTGCCGCAGAATGGCTGGCGTAAAAATACCTTGTACTATTGCGTTTCTTTACCTGTTGGTGACTATAAAGTAACTTAGTGGAAACATTTGATACACACTCAACACAAATTTGAATAAGAAGTCAACAGATAGTCTGCAGCTTTTCTATTGACACTGGCTACAGAAAGTCAACTAAACATTTTCAATACGAAGTAAACGCCTGCAGTTTTTCTGATGAGGCCATCAACGAGAATGCAGTAGAAGAACACCAACGCAAAACTTATCAGAAAGCCAACAGCTCTTCTTTCGACTCAGACTGCAGGGAGTCAACAGAAAAAGTTCAACATAAAACCAGCATAACGTTTGCAGACTTTCTGTTAATCATGTCAAAAGGAAGTCAAGGTCAAAAAATAGCTAATCAGAGTCAACGAGGAATCAACACGTTTTTGAAAAGTCACAAATCATTTTTTTTAAAAGGAATTGTTCGAGACGAGTAACGTCATGCGTGGCTTGGTTGGGAATCCGGTCGCACATTTTACGGAATATTTTTAATCTTTGTATCGCTCACGAAGGATGCTCGCGAGCGCATGGAGCGACAGTAAAACAATTGCGCTACCATGGTCGGTATACCAAGCCAGGGATGTTGATACAGTGTTGCCGGCGCGCCCGGCAACCGCGTGCCGACAAAGCAGTGCGAGAACGAGCCCGAACGAGTGTAAGGGCTGCGTCCGGTGCGATCAGTCTACCCGCATCTGCGGCCAATTGAGCGTAATTTCAAGGGGTGAGCATAGAGAACCGCCCATGACGTCCAAGCCGTTCCAGGCGGCACAGATGCCAGGGAGCGTGGACCCTCGCTTTGCGCGCAGATTCATACACGACACGCACCTAATCGCCGCGGAAACCGAGGGAAATGACAAGTTTAAACGTGAATTGTTGCATGAGTTAGGTGCACTCAGGATACTTACTTAAAATGCCTTGCTCGTTAAAATTTTGTCGCATATGTGCTTAGACAGCGGCGGGTTATTCTGCGTTAAAATAACGTATGAGGTCGTTGTGTATGGGCAGTTTGACCACTGCAAAACGCTGCTACCTCCAGGTTTCTTTTTTTTTTTTTCATTGCGAATTTTACAGCTGGTGTATTAGCCCTCGAGAGCGAACACAAGCGTCGCTGCGGTCGCCGCGCCCTGATTGGGTGAGGTGTACCGTGACGTCAGGGGAGGACTCTGCTCCGCGATCTCGCATCGGCTCGCTTCCCAGCACCAGTTTCCTGGTTTGGCGTTGTGTGCCGCAAGCTCTTCGAGGAGCTGGGCCTTGTTTACCCGATGTGCAAGACGTTGAGCTAGGCCGATATAGACGTGCTTCCGTGTTTTTTATAACCCTGCCTGTCCCTTTTACCTTTAAAATTGGGTTACAAATCCCGAAAGCTATCGGCGGTAGCGATTCCGCCGATGAAGCTCCCCGTCCCCACGACAGAAGGCAATTTTGCGAGGGGTCGGTGAAGCGGTGGCGCAAGTGTTTCAGACGCTGAAATTCTGTTGCTTGCATGTTCATGATTAAGGACGATGTTACATCCCGATTTCAAGGCATTTGAAGTGGCATTTATATCATGGGCCTTTGGCTGGTCGGCAAATTAGCTCGCGACCCCGACTCTGCGTTGCCACTCTGCTAGCGCTGGTTCCCAGTTGTTTTAGAGGCCCTGCGTCTGATGATCTTTGAAGTGCTTGTGAAACAGGGTTGTTTTACATAAATGTAGCTTCTTCGTGAATTAATTATATAGTTTATATGCAGGCATATATCTTAGAAGATGCATAATTACTGGAAATTAGTTTGTATGGTAGCAGCAAAAACGGCCGAATCGCCCCCAGTTGCCTGTATGCATGTATTGAGCTGCCCAAAATATGCACAGCAATAGTACCGTAATTTGGAATGTTTATACTTTTTCCTGACATTCTTTATTCCAGCCTTGGGTATTCGGAAAATACACCGTTTAGTTTGAATTGTCATTTATTTCCAATTAAAAGAGACACTGCTGCAGGTCCCCAAAAGCTTCCTCAGCCTCCAAACTCCCTACAGCTGGACCTTCTGACAACAGAGCAAAACAGGAGTAAAAGCAAGCATTTGAACGTCTGTCCAGTGACATATTACAAAACAAACTTCGAAACCCCGTGATATATTATGAGGCGCGCGCGAATGATGATAAGCACGTAGCGCTCCCCGCATGGGTTTCTCGGTAAAGATTGCGGTTGCATAAAGCCCGCTTCAGACGGGGCAGTTTCACCCAGCGACTTGACGTCGCAACACCAGCAACGCGGGCCGCCCGCGTTCACACGCACGCAACCGAATTGCTACGACTTGCCATCCTCATCATGAAATTTTATTTTTCTTGCACTATTTAAACGCACAGGTACATGCTAAGAACATGTTTTATATCGTTAAATTGCGTTGAGAATACTGACTCATCTTTCTGAAACCGTTTATTTCAAAAACGATTCATTTCAAACCAGAATTAAGTATTTAGTTTTCATCATCACAACCAAAGGGGTGTCATGTGAAAATATCGCATTCCTGATTGGCTGCCGCTTCTAACGTCTCCGAGTTGTCCGAGTTGCTCGTCCGTTTCGAGCCGGACCCGACTCAGCAATTCGTGTCGATCTAGGGAAAGCTAGGGAACAACGCGCCAGCAGCCCCGAAATCGCTGGAAAAGTTGCCCCGTCTGAAGCGGGCCTAAGCTGCCGCGGCAACGGCAGAGTACGAAGTGTGGAGTGATGTCACTGAGCCCCGCTTACAATGAAAAGCGCTAAGCACTCCCCGCATGCGTTTCGCGGTAAAAATTGTGGCTGGATATGCTGCCGCGGCAACGGCAGCGTACGAAGTTTTTCATATATGAAAAGTGTTTGGTACTGTGCATTTAGTTTTCTTTCGTCATCATTTAACATAGACCCTTTGCTGTCTACAAACATGAACTGTCGCTTGCGTTCCAAGCGACTTCCGGTCGCACCGTCTTTACAAGTCTGTGGAGCTTGCTTATGTCACCAGTGCTAGAAAGCATAAATACTACACGGACAACAATGTTGGAGATTTAACGAAGGCCTTCGGCTTTACAATATTACATCCTGGAGGAGCGAAGTGTGTTTACCAGAGTACTCGAAACATTTTAACAGATCTCGCACTCCTTCGTTCGTTCGGCGTTCACCTGGAGTATTGGTGGTTAAACGTTTCATCTACATTTCAACCAGCGGTGTTACGGAGGCCTTTGTTCATTCTTTTTATGAACCGGAAGTTGTCTGGTACGTCAAAGACTGGAGCACCTACTTTATGGCGTTTGCCATAAAAAGGCTCTATAGTGTAGTGGACAATAGTTGCAGGTGATACCACAGCTTTGCTGTCCAACCACTTTCACAGCGTGCATTCGCGCCCTTAATTTTTTTTTTAACAAAGATGGTTTAGCAAGTTTATTTCCCTGACTAGAGGCGCAGCTGAGATCCGTTCAAAGCTGGAATTGTGGATATCAAACTAATTTGCGGATTTTGTATATTGATTTTGTAAATAATTCATCCAGAACAACGGTCTCCTCATGTTCAAGTCATACGGTACAAATGTTTTGCCATCCGAACCTCACGCATATTAGAAAGCAAAGTGTTACAATCATAGGAATAATTCACGAAGAGTACAGTTTGAAACTTAATGCGTAGCATAGAACATATTTGCATGAATATACCATTTCTAACACTGTCAGATAGCAGACAAGATAAACTAGGGCAGCCATTTCTACTTATTAATAAACATGGTTTAAGAACCAAGTTACTTAGATATGCGTATGGTGTAAGTTTAAATTTGTCTAGTGTGACAATATCTCACAAAAAGACGTTTACGAGACACTGCCATTTTTTTTTGTTTTCTAGTATAAATATTTTACTTCTATATTTCTATATGCACATGGCACAGTCTCCTGCAATATAACAGGCCCACCGGGAGCGCATTTCCGAGAAGGCGGCGGCGGGCGGAGGCGCTGCGCGCGTATCAGGCGATTCCATTCTGCTTCGAGGGGAGGACGCTCACACGGGGCTCAAACCGGCCTGAACACGCTCTTTATTAGTTGTGGTTTAGCGGAAGAGCGCGCTTCATCGCCGTCATACTCAGAGATATGGTCACGAAGGCTCTAAACAAACTAGTCATCACAATTTTTATCAGTTGTTTCTCGCATACAATGTCAGAACCGGCACTGCCAAATGAACAAATATTAAAGTTATAGCCTGCGTCCTATATTTAAAATATAAAATGTGTTAAAGTAGCATATTCATTGGTTAGAAGGAGGTCATGGATCTGGCGCTTTAACAGAGTTAGAATGATCGCCTTGGCTCAGGCAGGTGTCTCCCAGACAACGATTGCAGCGTTAGAAAGACAGCCGTGGCATTACGCTGACGAAGTGTCCTCCGCCGCAAAACCGAAACTTATAGGCGCGCGTTGCGCTTTAGCTGAGCCCTGAGTGAGTCCTCCTCGGGATAGCATGAAGTCACCTGGGGCGCGCACAGCGTCCCCGCCAACCGCCGTCTCGCCCACGCGCTCCCAGTGGGTCTTTCATATTGCAGGAGACTGTACCTTTAAAAAGCTCTTATTTGTGATTATACGCCGCACGTCGCTGTGAGTAGCCTGATCCATTTAAATGTAGAAACTTAGTTTCTTAACGGTATATAGTGTTCCTCTGGATAATACAGGCACCACACAGATACTATGCTAAAAAGTAAACTATAATTGGTGGTCCATGATGGAACGAATTGATTACCTCAATTCTTCTACATTGGGCGATCACAAACTGTCTTCTCGTTGCAGTTACTACATCCGGAAGTGGCACGGCAGCAGACGCTGGATCATCTTCCTCGAAGGTGAGTGCCCGTTGCGACCATTCCGCAAGTTGAATTGTATTCACTGTCCTAGAAATTATGTGGTTCCATATGGGTCTTAGTGTGCACCGCGCGCTTAAAAGAGTTACGTTTCGCTTCAAACAGTAACAAAACAAAGACGTTTCGTTTCAAATAGCAACACAACAAAGAGGCGCAGTTTTGGTTATATTGTCAAACCAAAGCCATATCGTGCCGTTTCAAATTGGTTCACTAAAATGTTGTTGTGTAAACTTTTGCCTCCCAAGGAAAGTGGAGACGGGGAGGGGCTGAGCGGTAAACCAACATTCGCGGTCTATATATTAGTTCTTATTCGGTGGCTCCTTGACAGTTTGACTTGGCTTTGTGCTTCAGAGCATAAAAAAAAAACAATTGGGCCTATTTGATTCAACTGAAATCTCAAGTAGTTGATTACTGTGAGCGTATGTTGTGATGTTGAGTCATTTACAACCGTTGGCTGTTTGTTCGCGTAAAATAACACCGGCCTTCTCTAGAAGGTGGTGCCTGCACTCGCCCGCTTCAGCCAGAGAGAACAGAACATTATTAGTATTATAACTTTCAGGTAGGAGCAACAACTAAATTGCTTTAAAAACAAAATTTCCTGGATAGAATAAGTGCCATCCATGCTATAACAAAAAGCACATTAGACTCAGGTTATCGGTTTGATTAGTTTTGTTATGATCCACTATTTAATTGTGTTACATACCAATTGATTTGAAATCTTTACGTTACCCTGAAACTTTAAGCGAACTAAAATGGAAGCCTGGTGCAGTGAATTCTAAAATAAGATTGACTTCAACGCCGCAGGAATCACTAGCTTGCCTGCTTCTATAGACGAACTCTCATGCGAAAGCTTTGCTTAAGAGGCCGTCCCACAAAATCGCCTTCTGCCGAAAAAGAAAAAAAAATCGATTTCCAATTACCTTCTTTTCATTCCCTCTCACACTTTTGTCTCCCCTTCTCTCTGGGGGTTTCTGAGGTACTCCCCGCGAAAAGGAGCTCCGAGGGTCTCCTCTTTCTGGAATGGAAAGGAGGAATGGGGGAAATGTTTCTCTTTTCTGGCTGCTCGTTGGCCTTAGAGCTGCGGTGCAAAATTAACACGTACCACGTATAATCACTTACATGATGGAATGGGCAGGCAGGAGATTCGATTGTTTCGGATCCAGCGCGAACTTCTACCTTCGACAACCATCGGCGTCACGTGAGCCTTTAGCGTGCAGGCGGAGTCAAAGCACGGCGGAATTCCGGGAGTTAAAAAGAGCCACTCTGCCGTTTTCATCTTGTCGATGAATTTCTTTCTACGGAGCAATTTTTGTGTGTTTTTGAATAACGGAGAGTTCACGCCTGAAACCCCTTTTCTCTATCAGTCATCTTCCAGCTCCGTTTGAAATATTTTCCGAGTTAACCTTTGTTCTTTGAATAAAGGCAACATAAGCTCACCTAAATTCTGGAAATCTGGAATGGTCTATATTTAATTTGGTTCGACATATATCGATCGCATGAGATTTACTGAATCAGGAACAAAAATAATGAGCATTCGATAACTGAATAATGGTTAAAACGTTGGAAAAGCAACAACGACGTATTGGTGTTTTTATTTCTGCACACAAGATTGAGCCATGCTGCGTCCTCCTCTCTGAAACTGCGAGGTTATTGAAAGAATGAAGAAAGGGGGGGGGGGGGACTAAGAAGGGTTGGCAAAGCTTCGAGCTCCTTCACTCGGAAATAAATCAAATCTTTGGGAGCAAATTTTAGAGTAAAGATCGTCCTGAGAGAGGAGGAAGCCGACAAAATAGATGGGGCAAGGGGAACATTTTATGCAAGCGTCTACAGGAACAAAAACGTTTATCAGGCCTGTCATTGATTCCAGGGTAACCTCTTCAGTATTAAAGACTGTCATAAAGTTTGTAGCAAAGGAAGAAATCTGTTGGGTAAAAAAGAGAACGTAGCCTGCAACACAGGGGTGAACAAAAATACTGGTAAAATTATCTGAAAGTACAGATATTGAATAACGTGTTAATTGAAGCTAAGATATTTGTACTGAATTGCGTCCGTTAAAAGTATACAGCAATCCGTATCACAAGAAACTGATAAATATCTGAAAGGTTAAATAAACACTGACACCCCCAAACAGTGTTTTTTTAATTTTTTTTTTTCAGTCGATTTATTATAGATAGATAGATAGATAGTTTATTTAGTGCCGGTCAACAGCCGTGAGGCCTACAGGACAGTACACTTTGTCATGTTTCGCACAGTGGCGTTAACAATAAAAAGGGTATCACATAGGACAGTGTGGTTGCCGAGGAGCACAATAGAAATCAATCTGACGCGTCATCAAATCCTAGTTAGTTAAAAATAAAAATGGTTGCCACGGGCACACTAAGATAAAGTCAAGTGAATATGTCATCTTGTAAAAACATTGAATTGTATGTATCTTGTAACCGAGTCATTGGACACTTTGAATGAATATCTGTATAAAATGTGTGAATACATTTACACGCCTTCCCAGATGGGACACGGAAGCACAATGATGACAACAACTCGTCGCAATCAAGAGTGCCATGCACAACTTTTCTCAAAAAGTTCATATCGTGTGCAAGCCTCCTGTCGTGAAGAGACTGGAGGCCTATGTCTGCTAATACCGAGCTATAGCTGTAAAAACGCCGACGACCAATGTGCCTATCGTATACAATACGAATAAATTTCCGCTGTACC
Source organism: Ixodes ricinus (assembly GCA_037355805.1). Taxonomy (NCBI): domain Eukaryota; kingdom Metazoa; phylum Arthropoda; class Arachnida; order Ixodida; family Ixodidae; genus Ixodes; species Ixodes ricinus. Next base: position 126,097 of record JAZHYW010000587.1, on the reverse strand, counting down.
TCTTCGATTACATTGCTGTAGCCGAGAGAAACAGAGTTCCATATTACGGATGCGAACTCTAAACGCGGCCGGACAAGTGAACAATATAAAGAGAGAACACAATGAGGGCTTCTAAATTTTCTAGTCATCCGTGACACCGCACCAAGACATCGCAGGCCTTGATTAACTATCTGTGACACATGTTGATGAAAAAACAGCCTGGAGTCCACTTGAACACCAAGATCCCGTACAAGAGATACACGCTTTATGTGCCCTCCGGAAAGGTTGTAGCTGAACACTATGCTCTCGTGTTTCCTGCTGATTGACATGACTGAAGTCTTCTTGAGATTAAGTTGTAGTCTGTTTGTTATGCACCACTGCTCAATTGAACATACGTCGTTTTGTAGCAACAGACAATCCTGTACATTCTCTACCCTCCTGAACAGCTTCAAGTCATCTGCGTACAATAATGCTTTGGAGTGTAGCACCTGCGACGGCGATTATGGTGTCAGAAGGCTACCCAATCAATATTTTCCTACAGCACCACGTATATTTTTAATAAAGTAAGAAAAGAAAACCGCAACTGTTCGAAATTCAAACCGAAACTCGCTCTGGGAGGAAGAAGACATATAAAGGAGGAGAAAGTTACCGAAAGTCACGTAGCAGTTCAACCTTTTTTTTTTTTTCAACCAACGTATTTGCAGTTTTTAGAAGTCACAAAAAATGGGTATCATATTTTTGTCTACTCTTAATATTGAGCGTGTGCCTTCGATGACCCACGACTTTGATTATGTTTGGTGGTTGTGTCTAAACCATAGAAAACCGCACGTGACCCCGGAGAAGAGAGTGAGCGCGACTCAAACCGGACCAGTTTTCGATCGGCGGTTCTCGGGCAAGAAAACGAATTTCGAGCCGCAAACTGTGTTCTGAGTAGTTGGGCTCTCATATGTTATGTACAAATAAAAACCTTGGCGATCGTAAATACTCCTGTCGGTGTTCCTTTAAAAGTCGAAATACATACCGAAGAAACTTTCTACATGTGACAAGAGTAGGGATAATCAAATTAATTTCAAAAAGTATGCAGAAATGCACTAGAAATAAGTTTAAAGATGAAATACAAGGTATTTTATGATTATACGTATACATGAAACAATAGTTAGTTGTGTCCCAAACACAGCAACTGAAATTTATGTTCCCAAATTATGTTTTACGTGAACATTCCTAAAAACAGTCTAAAATTTTGACTGGGTACATGCCGCACACATGTCGAATAATGACGTGGTATTGATTCACAAAAAACAAAACAAAGTGTAGAATTATTATTTTTTTCTAATATTTCTGTGAAAAAGCGATACTGGTTATTCACTTACCTGCTTGAACTTTGGACGGGATGGACATAACCGTGTGTTCCTTAATTGCTCTCACTTCAGGCCTTACACATAAAACTGAAGAAATAGCCTCTCAGCAAATTCATCGCAGATATGGAAAAAATAGAATAAAATAAAATAATACGACTCTATAACATACCACCGTTTAAAAATCTTCAATTCTTTCATTTTGCACGTCGAGGTAAGCACGGTGATATGTTATACAATTAATTATGAAACAACGGGAATGGTGAAATAACTTTTCGCCACGGCAAAACAAGCCAACAGTGAAATTCGCAAAAACAAAAATGCAGAAGCAAAAAAACGTTATAATAAAAAACACCAAAAATACATTATAAAAACACAAGCGCAATCACTCTGTAGTAATAAAAACATGCGAACAGGAAGGTTAAAACGATAGCGCACAAAACAAAAAGCCACATCGAGCTTTCAATTACGGATGTGTCTACACCAGCCGTCACTTACAAATTATTTCAAACTCGGTCCACCCCTGACGGAAGTGATCCGTGGAGAAGGGGAACGATGGGGACAAAGGACAAACACACATTTCCAAACACAGCTAGGTGACTGGTACGCGACCGAAAAATATCCACCTAGTCCTGTTATCGAACCAACAGGACCTCTCCATTTCCAGTGGAGCGCTGTACCAACTGAGCTAACCAGGAGCTAGACGTCAGTAGAGCAGACGGGTTTTATCAGCTTCCACCAGTCTAACACCAACAACGACGAACGGCTTGCATTTTTAAGGTTATTATGATAATCCAATTAAATGCGAAGGTGCATTCTTGTCCAGCTCGCTTGCATCTTTGCATTTAATTGCATATATCATCACTCCACGCCTTTTACCTAGCCTCTTGCTTCCCCCTTCCCATTTCCCACAAACAAAGAAAAAATGAAGAAATTCAGCTTGTTTGAATGTTTGTTACCAAGAGGGGAGCAATTGTCGGAACAGCATAAGGAGATACCTTACGAACAGATTTGATTGCCATATAAAAAATACATTCGAAAATGAGTTTTAAGTCAGAAATCGTCGTACCTTTTGCAAATTCAGTCGCGACAAAGAGATACCAACGATCTATGCGACTTTTCTACAGTGCCTAGCCCTGCCACCGAGTTGTGTATTATCGCGAATAATAGGTGACAAGGTAGGAATAACTGGGTATACCAAAGGTTGGATGTGACGAACTTGTGCGAAAACAATGATGAATTTCGCGGGCGTCAATGTCGCCGACAATGCAGGATTGAGCGTAGTGCAAGGCTGATTCGATGCAGCTTGTAGACACGCTCTGTGACAGAACGCATGAAAACTACCGAGGACAAACTTGGAACGTTCCAGACGAAAAACAAAAATGTAACCATACTGGCGGGATTCGAACCCGGGTACACTATATTTAAATACAATACAAAATAAAAACACAACTGTACTGAAATACAACTGACGAGACTCCATCTATTTTCGAAAGCAACTCCTCTAAGCATTCATATCGTCCTAATATTATTTCGGTAAAATTACGTAGTGGTGTCGCAGTGCTTCCCGCATAGTTTGCGAGCTTTCCCAAAGCACACGGGGGTAATGCGGCAAAGCAAACTCAGCGAATACCAAGACGGATCGCAGTTTCCGCACAGTATATTCTTGCACTGCTCTCAGGCAGATAGCATTCCGACCTGACCGGTTTCCATAGGAACTACTCTCATAATCCGGAGTCAGGCAGAATGTTTCTAGTATTCGCGTCTCTAGCTCGTTGTTCGCCCTCTCGCGGAGGAGACGGGAAGCGCTGAAGTGAGGGCTTGGCCTCCGAGGTCCCGAAGCACGGAGGCCATGGTGGGGGTCCCCTGGTCCTCCTGCTCAGCGGGCACGGAAGAACTCCTCGCGATCATGGCTCGCGAAACGTCATTTCCGAATGCAAACAACACCCTTCACTGTTCCAATGCAGGGCTGCAGCCTGTATAGGATTGTACCTTATTGAAGAGCTTTAGTGCTGCGTATGGAAGCAAACACTGTGCGTTTGCGTTAGAGTTGCGTGCTCTACGCTGTGCATGCATGAATTTAAGACCGCAATATTGGACACGCGCTCGTATAGGCAACACTAAAACTCCCTACTATTTCACTGGTTACCAACGCCAACAAAACCTGCTGCAGTGAGCAGATGTGCAAGCGGGTAGGCGTTTCTTCGAACTGGAAAACCTGAGATTGGCAAAACGACGGCGCGTAAAAATTAAAGAAACTAAATATTAAAAAAAAATTGTAATTAATAAAAAAAAATTGACCGGTCTTTTTTTTTTTTATTTGGAGGAAACAAAAGGGGGGGGGGGGGGCATTTGGTCAAGAAGGTGTGTAGCCGACTTTGGAATTTTTGCCATTTATCAAAAGTCGCGACTTTAATAGCACCATATGCTTTACTCACAGTTGATGTAAGTTTACATGGATTTCTCAGATTAGCTAGATTGTTTTCATTGATTTATTTTTATTTTATTTGTTAGCTTGGTGATTAAATTGCTGAAATTGGCACCAGTGATGATAATTTGCACACTATTGATTGCTATACTTGTTCGTGCGTTTGAAATTAAATCATAAGCAACACATTATATTGAAGCTTGAAAAACTATGAATTAGAATAAGTTAACTGTACTATTATTCTTAATACAAATTGCGTATAAATAAACGTCCTATAAACGCCATGATCACAAAAATACGCCCTTTAACCATCATAGTAATTTCAGAAAGGTCTAATTTTGTTTTCTTTTTTGCATGTCTAACATCCTTACCAAAATACACAAAATACACTGGATGTAACATAAAGTCCTATGCGTCACACGTTGCTTTAAAATGCACACACATTTGCTGTATTACTTGGATTCCGTCTTTGGGTTCTGTAGTGAGAGCAGCGTTTCTTAATTTATACATTTTGAAAAGATATCCTAAACTCATTGCCCATTGCTATATTTTGTAAAATTTGTATTGGTTCTGTTCTTGTGCTGGTAAGAGTGTTATAGCAACTAATCGGCTGAATACCAAGAAACCCACTAAAAGGCGCGCAGTTTATTATTTCACATGACAATTATCTGAGCGAGAAAAGGCAGCAAGAACACACAAATATCAGCTCTGATTTTTGCAACAAATACAATATTCTATTGTACCTCTAAGTGTATATGAAATACCCTGTCTCTAAGGCGACACCCAAATATTGCAAAGTGCGTAGATTGGACACGTATGTCACAATATAAAGTCTCCGCGAACAACTTCTTTAGCTCAATAACTACGCTGTGAGACACATATTGAGTTATGAAAAGAATCCGAAATGAACACCTATACCGAGAAATTAACTATACAATACAGAGGTTAGTGTGGGTGTCGTTCCAGAATTAAAGCCTACCTCCTGTCGTAAATATCAGGCTAAACACCGTTTTTGTTTTCAGATAAAGAGGTGACTTCCGCTCTATAACACCCTAGCGTCCCCGCATGAGCAGTGATAATTTGAGTCGCTCAGTGCAGCCAGCACACTAGACTGGCTCAGCACCTGGTATACCGGCACAGATCTCGGACCCTCACTATAACCGCCATTTTGGAAAACGAGTGGCGCCACCTGTAGTGAATGGGAGTCGCAAATAGGATGTATTCACTGGCGGCCATATCCCAGTGCATAGCTGCTCAGCGCGTGCTGACCGCAAGCTTCCACTGTGCTTCTGCAATGTGCATTCCACACAATCAAGGTTGTCGGTCTTGGGAACGTACATCAGTGTGGGCTCGTTCTGAGCTTGCCCAGTGAACAGTTCACTTAAATATGACGTACAATGAATACCCGTTATAGTCACTGAAGGGGCTAGAACGGCAGGGAGGTCAGTTTCCTGGACCGATAAAGCCCTTCGGCGTCTCGTGTGCCCGAAGCGTGCACGCGCAACCGAAGAACAACAGAAGGCTAGAGACCTTTCCAATGTTTACAAAATCACAGTCCAGAGTGCGATCTTTCATAGCCCAGCACGTGCGTGTTCATCACTACGGAAAGCGAGGAAAGCACGAGCCATACGCACGAATACTCAAGATGGCACCGACTACACGCTCTTTCTTGGAAAGGTCTTCAGGCGACGAGATGTTTCGGTGGCGCCCTCCTATGATTTCTATTCCTGACGTCGGGACCGAGATTATTTGCAGCGAACGACAAGTTCGATGGTGCCTAAAAGTGCGGCTGAAGCTTGTTCATCACGTTACCAACTCAACACCGTCAGAGTTGAAAGTCTGACTTTGCTCCTGTGTACGTCGATGAAATGCAACAATAATCCTACTCAAGACGTCATACTGAGCTTTTAAACAATCGTGGAAGGTCAATGACAGCGACGCCTTTGGTCGCGCACGTCGCCAATAGGGGGTATTCACTGGCGGCCATAGCTGTGTCCGTTGGCTGCTGAGCGCGTAATGGCAGCAAGCTTCCACAGTGCGTCTGTAATTTGTTTTAAATGTATCGAACTCTCCGTACCTCGTACGATTTGCTGGTATTATTTTAATCGGCATTCCATAGTGAAAAGAGGTGTTTTCGTTCGGCAGGTGGCTGGCATTGCTACGACGAGAAAAGCTGCGCCGGTCGCTGGATGCGAACGCGCCAGCTCATGTCGTCCGCCCAGTGGCACGACACCCGCCATGGTGAGTTGGACGCGCCATCTCTAGGCGCAATCTTTCAACGCGGTGCGAGGCTCTCGGGTGAGTCTCCCGCTGAACATTGGGGAATTGTAGTAGACCGTTTCCGCAGCCCGCTAAACACCCGGATAGCGCTCCGTAATCTACCACAAGGCCTTGAATTATGCAGACGAGGCTGGCGCCGCGCATTCGCAGCTGCGGCGTTTTTTCGCGGATGCCGTAGCGGAGGAGAAAAACGGTCTACTACAGTTCCCTATTACACAAAGGAGACAAAATAAAGGCTGGCTCGCACGTTTGTGTCCGACTGTAACCGGCTGCGCTGAATCTCCTTGTAACCTTTTGCGGCAAGAGAAACCATTGCCACACTGGCGCCATCTGGAAAGTGGACCCGCAACTCTTACAATCCGCGTATAACTAGGCCGTAGGTTTTGAGTTATTGGCACTATAAAATCAACGCACTATCTAGGAAAAGAGTCGCTCATAGCGATGTCCGAATTATTTTAAGCCCACAATAAGAGAAGGATGCGTAAAATATATACGCAGATCGTAAAGCATCTAGAGCACTGCCCGATGGGTGAAGCTATCGTGTTTTCTCGCCACGACCTGTCACAACCAGTCAAAACGCGGTCGTTCCCACTCGTACGCGAATGTGTGAACCAATCCCAAATGTTTTAGGAGTATGCGAAAGTATATTCTAAAAAAAAAAATGCTGTTTTTTTTTTATTTAGTTACGTTTTTTGTTTTACAATCACTTGAGGTGCCGCGTTTTTACGTCACCAAGTTGGAGACGTAAATGCAATTGTATACCCCACGCAACCCTAAAGACGATGAAAATACAACTTAGTTGTCTGTGTAGTAGAGGTAGGAAAGTGTGCTCCGATGACAATACTGCCTCGCCTTAGTCGTACAGTGTCCCCATTTTTTTCCTTCTCGCAAATGACAGTCCATATGTTACGTTTATTATAAAACAAATTTCTCGCTGGGACAAGGCGGTGGCGCCGAATATTTCAGAGCTCTGCTGACTGACAGCGTGAGGAACGCTGGGCGTGGTCTATCATGACCGCGCATCTTGCCTTGTGATTGGTCCTTCTGCCTCCTGATTGGACCATGCCGCAATCGCATTGGCTGCGGAGTGACGAAAGGTGCTTGGTACTGGTGACGTCATGCGTTTCTTAGCTGTCGGGGACCATATTTGCATCGCCTATCTCAAAATTGCTCGAGGCTCGATTAATCTCTAGGCTACATTATGGTGAAACAATATGAATCGCAGTCCCGGGGCCCTAATCTCCGGCGGGCCGCCGTGATTGGCCGACGCCGTACTTGACCTTGGCCGCGGCCAATCACAGCCGCCGGACTTCTCGCCGACCTCTTTCACACGTGTCCAGATAAGGGCTCCAAATGACTCAAAGTCACGTGACTGAGGTCACGTGACCCCGTGACGTCACGGGGGTTACGTGGCTTACGGTTAAGCCGACGCCGACGCCGACGCCGCTCAAGCCGGAAACGGGAGCCTAAAGGCCTCGTTCACATGTTGCGACCGAGTACGACCGAGAGAGACGAGACCGGTTTTTAAGCCTCTTGTGATCTCTGAGGACCGGATGCGCTGGGAGAAACGACGGCTGTGTGAATGAGGCCTCATTCACACAGCCGTCGTTTCTCCCAGCGCATCCGGTCCTAAGAGATCACAAGAGGCTTAAAAACCGGTCTGGTCTCTCGGTCGTACTCGGTCGCAACAGTGTGAACGGGCCTTAAGAGCTGCGCTCTAAAAAACAACGTAGGGAATAACAAGATCGAGAACACGATTCTCTGTAAAATTCGATCTGAGCAGATAGCAATTTGGCGTAGAGGCGTCATCTCTGTCCCGTAAATCGATACCACTTTTCTGCCGATCGCGGTGATTCCCTGTCCCCGAGCTCCACGGGAAAGCAGACCCACCGGCCTTGTTCATAAGAAGCACGGCCATTACTCGAGCAAATACGGTATGTCCTTCGGGCATAAATCAACTAAAAAAAAAAGAAAAAAAGTCACGGCTTTTTGTTTACTGTGACATATAAAAGAGACAACAGGGTCTTATAAAGGGCAACATAGTTTCCTCGCAATTTCTTTGGTATCTTATAATTTTAAGACATATTTTTTGTATTTATTTAAAACTAGCTGTGCTTTTTTGTATTTTCTCGCTTGCGCCTTTCTTTGGCGTTGATGGCCCTTTGTGAGGAAATCTAAACATCCGCTCCGTTTCATGGAAGGAAGATCTAGAGACACTCTTATTTGAAAACTGCTTAGTTTTGAAGCATTTGCGGTTTTGTCCAATACAAACGGTGGGAGGATTCAACAACGACGTAAGTTCATTACCTTTGCGATTTAAGAAAAGGGCATTTGAATAATTTTCAATTTAGTTACACTTTGACATGCTTATTTGTTTTTTTCTTTTTTAACTATGCTTCAATTTGCAGTGGGCGGTATCCTCTCTCCGGATCCCGAAGAAAACCAGTACTGGTGGAACGCTAATCATGTGTAAGGCAAACTCTTCACGTTATTTTGTTGTATTTCTAAAGGTTGCTATTACAATAGAGCATGTATTTCATTAATTGGTTTTAAATTTAGGCTTATATTTCGCACGGTGACTTTAATTAGGACGGACGATTCGCCACACAGCGGTGGTCTCACGGAGCGCCGATAGACATTTAGAGCCGGGTTGTTGCAACCAACGTACTTTGCTCAAGCTGCTTGTCTTCTACTGCCACTTTTTCGGCAATAAACAGCTTAGGCGAACTTGTGTCAGATTATTATCGCACCAAGATGTGCTTTTTAAAACCCGCTTAATTCCAGAAATTTGTCCGTCCGTCCGTCCGTCCGTGCGTTCAATAATGTCTCCGCTACATTTAGCGAAGAAATTGGCATCCCATGACCTGACGTCAGGTTACCTATGCACTAATTCAGTTTTCCCGCTAAATTTAGCTATGAAATTGACGTCACACGACCAGACGTCACGGGACCTATACACCAATCCAGTTTTTCTCTGAAATTTTGTGAAAATTTCTTTTTATTTTTTTTCCTCCATGATTTATTTCCCCTTATTTTTAACTTACTGGTTAATGTCTTCTAATCGGATCTAAACGATAACTTCTTTAATAGTGCATGCCATACATCATAGGACTTTTGAGATATGGGTCACTGCCAATTTTTTCACATGATCGTCGGAAAGTTCGACGCTGGAAAACGCGCTTTCACAAGGGTGACCCATTTAAACATGAATACAAATTAACAACGTCCAAGTTCGTCTTTTTTTTATAGGCGCAGCTTTAAGCTTGTTAGGGAAACCTTGGCTCAATCAAAGCGCCTCCTTTCCTAGTACACCTTTTTATCTGATTATAAAATCAACACTTTTTGTTTACGCCGCTTAAGGTGCGATTCCAGTCTTGACTGTCGCAGATTCACGCAATCTAAACTAAAGTGAAAGGCTGATCATTGGCGCACATCACCTTTTGCTTTAAAGAAGAATAATGGTCCTTTTTCCAGTAAGCTTTTACGCATGCGTACACCCCTTCCCCCGGCCTTGCTTTCCTGCCGTCGCCATTTTCGCAGGGCAAAGTTGAGGTCGAACAACATATTCAACTATCTTTTGCGCTTATTTCGTCTTGTTCGGCCGTTGTTTTTGGAGTATACGCTAGCATAGGGCATAAAAGACAAAGATGATCAATACAACAGCACGATTCCAATGGATTCTGACGGGCGGGGGTAAGTTGGGCTGCCCTTCGTTTGCAGCTCGAAGACAACTCCGCAGACGGCGCTCGTTACTGGAAAAAGGATCATTGGTTTAAAAAACCTGGATCTGTTGTCGCATCGCTCGTTGCCGCAGCTTATGCGTCCGGAAATCGAGCATACACTGTTTACGATGGGTGCTTCGACTGTTGTTTCCCCTTCAGTCTGATTTCTTTTAAGTGTGTTGCATATTCAAAAGCTATCATTATCTTTTTTATCGCACGAAACTTGATCCAGCAAAATTAGTTAGAGTCAAACACAATAAATAACAAAAAAGGCATTCGCAGTGCTTAGCAAAACATAGGCAACTATTATTGATATAATGTTACGAGCGAGATCAAATCCTTAATTTATTTTGCATATGACTGCCGTCAAATGACACACAGGAGGCGGAAGTACAGAAAAAAGTCAACGGGTCCTCGTTCCTTGCGCGCAGGCATACAAAACAAAACAACAACAACAACAACAACATATGCGTTTCGTGCCCTTAGAGATACAAACCAACAGAAATGCAAATAAAATAGATACATAATCGATGAAAGCAGTGGAGTTTAAAGAAATAAAATTTAGAAGAGATTTGTTTGAGCGCACGAATGTTTAAACGGCACTTGAAGGAAACACTAAAGGGGACATATAAATGCGCAAAAACAAGCTAATAAATATTGCAGTCAGGAGAGGAAACAAAAGTATTTTTTGTGACCTTTTTTTATTAATAAAATAATTCCCGTAATGTAAAAAAAAACACCGAGCACAAATTATTACCATAGCAAAACGGGTAAGTTAAAATGATTCAAAACAACACTAAACCAAGAAAAAAAAAAAAAAAAGCTGATTTGAAATGGTTCCAGACACTGCCGACAATTCACAAAACTGCATTGCTTCCAACCCTCCATATTTTGCGCACTAACGCGAAATCCACACCTCTCAAGCAAAGGCACATTCACACGTCACACTGCGGTTGTCGCCATGTCATGCAAACTCAGATGGCAGTATGACAAAACCGCAGTAAAAGGGTCATGCTGTAAACCCTAACAGCTTGGGAATTCTTATCCGCTTTAAAAACAGCATTCTTCCTTCCAATGAAGGCCAAGGGGAATTGACGTTGCAAGCTTGCGTCGGAACAACAATGACGCAGCTCGGATCGACGAAGGATCACACACAGTTAACATGGAGGCCCTTGTATTTATATGAAGGTAGCAAGAAAACAAAAGTAGAAACAGGTGCAGAACACTGACAATGAGGTGGCACCATTCTTTTTACATACGACTTTAAAAGGCAAGGGTCAACCAACGAGGCGGTAGGAGATGTATCTTCCCGCCGTTTCACTGGGTCGGATGATTTTCACCACCTGGCGAAAACGAAACACTTGAACACGTACCACATGTGCGCACATAAATCGACTGCAAACACACCAAAGCTTATGAGACACCACTGCATGTCAGACTGCGTTGAGATCACGCCCACACCAGCTGAGGCAGGATGTGCTAATGTTCCCTTGCTGAGACTGAGAGCGTGTATCTTCAGCATTGTAAATGGACCGCCAAAATGTGCGTTGGAGGTGGTCAATTTTAGCTTGTGAAAATTCAGGGTGCAGTTCTCTTCCTGTAAAAAAAAAATGAGGCCGACAAACTTGTTGTGAGTTGCTGCTGTAAAACACATGTGAGCGACGAAACCGTCAGGATCCGACGTGCGGATTGCCGGAATGACCTTCAGGGGCGAGGGTTTCTCGTAGCACCGGAGAGCGTTGAAATCCCCATCACCGTCGTAGACATTGCCTGATCGGACGTCGGATCGGACTGTTTCGTCGTACATGAGTTTCGCGCTAAAAGACGGACTTTGGCAGATGACCGCGTTAGTGATGGTTGTAACTCGTGGCGCCACCCCCTCCTGCTATAGTAGGTTACAAGTCAAGAAGGTAGCGGCAAATGCCCCTCAAAGGGAATCATATATCCCTCCGCCACCTCCCCATCCAATAGCGTCCCATCGTTTCCGTGACGTCGTGGCCAACGCGGGAGAGGGTTTTGCCTTGCTTTGAATATTTGCTTTATCTTTCGACCTTGACTTAGCGTTGTGGAAGCCACGAGAGGGAGATTAGAAGTCGTTTTGTTTCCGATGGAAACAAAAACGACTTTGGGGATTAGCTTCCCCCTCCGATGGATACAAAGGCCACTTTCAGGGGCTCGGTTTCCTCTCCGATGAATACAAAGGTCGCTTTCTTAAAAAAAAAAAGGGGGGGGGGGGTCGGAGACAAGTTGGCATCACTCTGTAGCCATTATCTATTCATTGAAGCGGAACAAGGGGTGTTTCCAGGGAACTATTCTTTCGACTGCGGATGGATTTCAAACGGTCGCATCACGATTATGGGAGGAGCTTCTCCTACCTTCTTGACTTGTAACCGACTATAGGCGCAGCGAGCATACAACAGTGTGTGTCGCCGTTCACTGTACCAATACAAAGCTTGCACTGACGTCACTTGGTCAGACGTAATGGGGAAAAGGGCAAGTGGAGAGCGTACTTCCACTGCATTAACGAGGCACTTCTGGCAATCAGGAAGAAAGGGCGGACTGACTTCATGTGTAAGCTACGCATCGGGAGATGGTGCTACAAGTTACAACCGTGCTAACTCAATCGTCTGCAAAGTCTGCCATTGACCTTGGCCAGTTTGTTGGACACAATTTTTTTACAGGAAGAGAACTACGCCTTGAAATTTCACAATGTAAAATGCACCGCTTCAATGCAGATTCGGTGGAATTCTGAGCGTTCGGTGCAGGCAAAGTTTCTAAGCGCGCTCACAGCATGGAGGACTAACTGTAGGCACCCTATGCATTGAGAGTTGACTCTAAATGGAGTTGACCAGAAAGGCTCCATATCCTAGACAGACAACAAAAGTCTCCTGCTTTGCTTCAAGGAAGATAAAAAGGCATCACTTCCAGCAGGGCATTTCCAGAGCGCTAGTTGGGTGCAAACTTTTCTATAAATAAACCAACGAACAGTGCTGCATTGAAACTTTTCGTAAAGGTGTCTTTATGCGGTGAATTTATCGCACTCAAATTTAATGAGTGGAAGTTTCAGAAAAAAAAATTTGAAGCCTAAAAAAAATTAGTGTTTTATGCGCAGGGAGGAAAAACAGCAAGGACTGCCTGATTCACGCCAGTTACTCACAAGTGACATCACCCACGCCCGCATCAACTGGATCTGCTTTCGGGGCTTAAATGCCCCACCTAAAGACACCTTCTTGAAAAGTTTCCTTTGCACTCAAATCATTGGTTTATTTATATGAACTTTTAATATGCCCGAATAACGCTCGGAAACACCCTGTACACAATGGTGACACCTGCATAACATATTTTTTTGTCCTTTGTATATCTGAGAAAAATGATCTTTGTACCACATTGCTTTATAACGGATATTCCTTATGGCCCTATTAGTACCACATCTGAAAAGTCTCCTTTTCATTACTGTGAAAATCCTCTCTCAAAGAGAACTTACATTGGACACTTTCCGGAAGATGGCTGCTGCATACTTCACACAGCAGAGACATAGACCTCAATATTGGAGTCTAGGGTCTTTCACGAAACAAAATAAAACTTCCCTGTTTTAAAGCGAAGCCCGGGCTTCGTCACCGAAGCTGCCTCTGCCTCTTTTGTCCCCCCTGGGACCACAGATAGCCGCACAAATGGGGAACGCATCCGCATGGCCACCTTGGCAGCTACGAGTGCCTCCCACGAAGACAACACCGGTCTCACCTGTCCTCCCTTCAGCCCAAAGTACCGTGCCACGGGATCACAGGCTTGGATCTTCATCAGGTGGTTCTCTTTCAGCTTGCTGGTTTCAGATCGGTCAAGGTCATCTTTCATTGATGCAAACCAAAAGTTCAACGCAAACAATCCAAGCTTGTCAGGAACACCATGTAAAACATGGCAGAGGCACAAGCTCCTTCAGTTCAGGCAACACGAGAGTTGACATCAGGGCCAGGTGGCGCAAGCCACCGGCCCGCCGTGAACGGCACAGACGTTGGCACTCCATCCGGTGCCTCGCTCGTCTTGAGAACTACGAGGGTTACAGGATAAAAATATTTTTTTCTTTCTATTTCAAAGATATTCTTTCAAGAACGCTGACCATGGTTCCTAAAAGACTCCGCCGTTGCTCGAGTCTCTATAGTAATAACTTCAGGCTAGCATAGTTTCGGCAAGTGTTTGTACTCCTCAAGATCCAGCTTCATTCACGTACGTTTAATTGCAGCTGCCTTGCATGGCACCCTCAGGAGCACAGAGGGCGAAACCAAAAGACAATCTCCACTTTCCTAGCCAACTAATGTCCAGTGTGAAACAGCATGATCTTCACAATGGCGCTATCCCCAGCTCCACCTTACGATGACCAGAAGACAATGCTACGAGCCATTAAAGCCAATCCAATGCTGCGTTAGTGTCACACGACCTTCAGGAGGAGCATGTAGTCACGTTGTGATACTTTTGCGGCACTGGGTTGATTGGAATGGCTTGTAGTGTCTGTTGCAACTCATTGTAAGGTGAAGTAGAGTGCAAGCGAAAACTGCACTTATTAGGTGACCCATTATGAAAAACAAAATTCGTGCATAGTAAGCATCTCCAGACGAACTGCACGGTCAAAATATAAACTTTTAAACATGTACAATCCAACGACTATAAACCGGAAAATATGCAATCTTGATATTAATTTATAAAATTGTCCTAGATACAAGTATGTGTACTTCATACAAGTATATGTGTACTTCAAAGGTATTCTTTTCCCTCTCATAACTCGTTTTCTGAAGAAATACCAGATTAGAAACAGCTTTGCAACAATTATGATGCAGCTGATTTTGACATTATAACTGGGAAAAATAGCTTAGGACACCGAGATACCTCCCCCGGTTGACTCCATTTGACGACTGTCATAAGCAAAACCTAAATCATACCGAGTTTGTAATTACATGTCAAAGCCTTGGACATTTGGAAACACTGTGCACTGGCTTCGTAGAAAGCACCTCCACAGAGTTCAGTCCAAGAAATGAGCTTTGTAAACGGTCTTGGATGGCAGTGCATACCGGCCTCTCTTTACTGGGTTTGCTCACCCCATGCAAGATGCTTTCTACAAAAACACTTCATCCCATATACATATAAATTCAAATTTTCAAAAAAAAAAAAAAAAGTTTTTTTGACTGCAAGTGTGTTTAGTTAATTTAGATTTATCAGAAAAAAGCTTGAGGCGCACCTGAGCACTTCTTATGAGAGGTGAGTTACGACAGCATGCTCCCTTTTTCGTCTGCTGCGTACTTTTCGCTGTCGGTCAGCGCGCGTGGCTCCCTGGGCACGCTGGACCTTCAACGCTCCATGTTAACGGTGCGCCGATGGACACGCAGCGCCATGGGGTGAGCGGTCGAGGAAACCGACGAGCGCAGCAGCCAATGTGAGCCCCGTCGACGCGCGCCAGCGACCGGAACCGAAGGCGAAATCGCGGAAACTAGGTGTCGCTTCTTTGGAGCTTCAAACTGATTGGCGTCAGCTCTCGCTCCATGGGACAGTGAATGCTTTCACATTAAAACTCAGAATTTCATACGGTCAAAATCAAGATGGCCTCCCAAAAATAATACCACGTTTCCGTGGATTTTGCAAGCTCCAAGATGGGGAAAAAAAGGAAGAAAGCTTCTTGGAGACTGCTTTGAGCAGTTCAACCGTATTTCTTAAAAGAGCTGGATGTATCGCAGCGAAAATACCCCCCCTTTTGGCAAGTTTTGTCAGGGCGCGCCGTTAGCGTCGACGTTGTAAAAGTTTCTCGCACAACTAAATCGGTTCTCAATGTTCTTGATGCATTTGAGTCCGTATATCATTTCTTTTTTTATTGAAAGCTTTGTGGGGAATGCAGCGAGAGCTGAATTTGAGGTAATAAAATTACACAAAAACATAATCCGATAAAACACTGAATATCCGATTAAACGAGAACTCCAAAAAGCAATCCCTACAAATTTTAATAAATATAAGCTAAGAAAACAAGGAACTCCTAAGCGTACCATGAAATACAGCGGAAACGCCCGCTTCTCACAAGTGCCCGTTTTCTATTAACATTTTCCCAAACTTGGGAATTTTGCAAATTATACGTCGAGTGCTCTCGACTAGAAGCCGGACAGGCGCCCATGTCTAAATTAACCCAGGTTTCAGTGAAAGCGGGGTGGGCGCTTTCCCGGTGTGTTACGTGTATATGCCGTACCAACGCCACTTTGACTGTCACTCTCTACCTTGCTTCAGATAGAACATTTGTGTTGGGAAATATCAGGACCGCAGTGCCTTGAAAACTCGAGGATCGAGGAACAAGAAAGGGAATTCTCAATGATGGTTTGGGACCCTCAGTGTGTCGTCCCCATTTTTTTTGTTCCTCAGTCTCGGGTTTTCGCAGACGTACGAAAGTTCATCAGCTCGCTCCACGATCTCCGCCATTTCTAACCGCAGTGTCCCGGAGCGATTCCATGATTTCGAGTCCTCCTGTTCAGACACGAACCTTTTCTCATTTTACTCGAGATTTCAGAAGAGCGTCGGTGGGAAAGCCAAACTTGTTCCAGTTATTCCAGGTACTAAATATTTTACCCAGGTTAAAGTTACGTGCTACCAAAAAAATAAAAGTACCTAGGTTTGTACCGAGACACACAAAAGCACTCTAGTGACCAATTTGCAGTATCTTGTACCAAGGTATTTTACAGCCCAGTTTGTCAACATGGTAAGAAAGCACCATCCAGAGCCAGCAAGAGTCGACGCCAGTTGTTGAGCTGAATGCATCGTGCCACAAACCAGACAAACTTTAGTGAGGGCTGCTGAAATCGGGTAGTGTTCAGGCACTTTCGCTATGCTTTTCAATGGGTGGAATGTGAATAAAAAACAGCTTGAAATAAAGACATATTACTGAAGTCTGGTTTTCACCATACCTAATATTTTGGCAAGCTTTACACGAGAATCTATACTTTTTTTTTTTTTTTTTGGTGTGTGTGTGTTTGTGTGTGGTGGGGGGGGGGATTTCTGCAGTAACCTTTTTTTCTGGTAACACGGTGCTAAGCTATCAACGTGCCACCCAGGCATCTAGTCAGGTGATGACGATGATAGACGACTTTTACCTCTATGTGGCTAAAGCAGCAGAAAGGCTCCACATATAACAAATGAGAAAATATGTCTTCTGGGCTAGTCCTCTGACAACCATACAAGATGGTCAAAGTCCACACATACAGTGAAACCTGTTTAGAACGAATCCACGTACAGTGAATTATTGCCCATATTGAACTCGCGGATAATTTAAATAAAAATGCATGTAAAAGGTACTTTTATAACGAACAACATATTGGCTATATCGAACTTTTTCCCCCCAGGAAGGCTTCCAAAACGCGCAAACAATTGCTTTCTAGCCTGGGACAGGCTAGAAGACAATTGCTTGCGCTTTGCGCGCAAACAGTTGTTTGCGCAAAAAGGGAAGTCCTTCCCCAAAAAACAAGTAGGAAAAAAGAAAATTCCAAAAGGTCGAGTTGCGAACAAAATTGAGCGAAGAGAAGCGATTCAGAAGGGGAGATAAGCTAAAAACAAAAACAAAAACTCTGCACGCATGCAAAAAAAAACAATCTTTCCAGCGCGTTGTTACAAGGCGGAAGTGAAGAGATGAGAAAGAAAGAGAAGCTCTCGCCTTACAACGAACGCATCGTGGAAGTTCGTTGTAAATGGTTTTTTCTATATCAAACTACTTGCTATATCGAACTGATCGTAGCGTTTGCTGCTGTTCGTTATAAACAAGCTTGACTGTAGTACGGCTAGTGCAGGAGACTCGGCAGGTACTATCTACTCGCTCACATCTTAAGGGCAAACACTGGTCTTGGAGCTTTTTTTCTTATTTTATGACCAAACCCAATGAAACTGCACAAGCTTGTTCAGATTTTTGTGCTGATTTCATAAATTCTAGTCATTTGCTCAGTCAGTAGAATTGTCCTCAAGGTAATTAAAACTCGCCTTGCCTTTGTGCAGAAGAACAATAGGGAAAATACTGCTGAACGAAATACCCTTCTTAACTCATGGCTAGATATTATGAAGTGTAGAAAATACAATGTTGGAAGTACTTTTAAGATGAACCTATTATTAGTGCTTTTACCACACATTGAAGTTTAATGCTCAATGCATGGCTAACAAGTAATTAAAAAGATGAAATAGAATATTTTCTAGAGTTACGATTAAAAAATCTGCTGTCAAAATTGTATGCTTCACACATTTAGCTACACATTTCAGGAAAGGTTATTTTTCTATCTGCTCTCAATTCTGAGATATCCCTCCTCCAAATTTTCACCGAGTCCAAAAATTGTGTTTTGTGAAAACAATGTTTTAGAGTCACACTTCAACGAACATTCAGCTCACATGAACATTATAAATTGATTTATAACTAATATTCAACCTCGAAATTAGAAGCCTGGTAGATTCAGAAGAACAACAGCTGTAGGGGTCAACATCGCCGTTTTCAAAAGAACGCAGTTTTAGGAAGTTTTTGGCCCGAAAAACCCATGTCCCCCTTAAAAGAAAGGGAATATTATTTTACTTATCAGGTGTCTCACAATTTCTTGATTATGACCATGAATGGTTTTTTACAATAACCTAAAAGAATAGGCAATCTGGGAGATTTAGATGTAGGAAGTTATTTACTGCTTGCACATTCTAAAACAAACAAATTGCATCTTGATCAGCCGTCTCAGAATTTCATGAAAACGAACACAAAGATTTCTTTACTATAACGAATGTAATGCATGCTACTCGTTGGCCACAAGAGTAAGATGACGAAGTGTCATCAAATACCAAGGATGCGAGTTATGCTGCCTGAATCAACATAGAGATGTCATCTAAACCAGCTTATAAAAACGAAAGGAGATCAAAGACGTTTACAATTTTCTGTAATGCCAAATTGGAGTGCAGTTCTTAAGGAGGAGGAGGAGGGGAGGGTATGCCCCTCCTCCCCCCTACCATCCTCTTCTCCTGCTCCCCTCCCGTTTAGCGGAAAATTTTTGCTAAATTTAGCGGCAACATTTCCCAACTAAATTTAGGAGGAAATTTTCCCTCTAAATTTGGCGGGGAAAATTCTCAGCTAAACTGACATGGGACATCACGTGCGACATTACACTTCAATTTCACATGTGACGTCACGTCACGTGATGCCATTATGAAAAACGCCTTGCTAAATTTAGCAGAAAATTTCCCGCCAAATTTAGCAAAAAGTTTTACCGCCAAATTTAGTGGGCAAATGTTACCTTTGAGACGTCACACACGTCCCATAATGCAACGCGCGGTTACGCCGACGGCGACGCCGCTCAACCCGGAAACAAGACGTAATGGGCGCCTAAGAGCCACGCTTTTAGAAATGAAAAGGATACTATCTTGCAAGCAGTTCTGCCTTCTCTCTGGTGTCAGCACCACGTGTTCAGGCACCAGCTGTAAGGCAAGTTGAAACCGTGAAGCAGACGAAAACATAATGAGTCTAGCATCGCAGTGATACTATGCATAGCATCACACGAAGATGAAGCAAAATTTAAAGGGGAGAGGAGTAAACGTTTTAGGCTAGGCGGTGCAAGCTACTGCCCATTTTAAAGAGTGTAGCCAATACCTTCCATTTGGCAATCCAGTAAAAGACAAAAATAAAGTCCAATACCAACATACAAATGGAAAATAAGCTCCTTAACTAAGTCTCAGTCCTAGCAATGAGAGGGTAATAATTGAAATTCCCATGTTCACACTTTCATGCTTTTGTGGCTTGGGATCAGATAGTTATTAAGCATATTCGTCGCAGCAAGAGCTACAAATTTTATGTTACCCCTTGAAAAGGACTACACTTATATTTCACTGCATTTATAGCAGATAACTTCCGAACTCAGACACTGGCTAATTTTCCCGGTTGCCGTCTTGAACGTCTCGTCCAACTGTTTCATCAAAGTTAAGCTTTGGCCCAGAAAACTTAGAAGGAACTGTAAACACCTTAATGTTCGCATAGTGACCTAATTTTTGCGACTTTCTCAACTTGAAAAGCATTGCAGAAAATGTATCACGCAAACATAACGCCATACGATAAAGACTACAGAGCATACCATTCCCTATCACAAAACATTCCCGAACCTCACACTTCCCAAAAGTCACAAAATATCCAGCCCACGAAAATTAAGTCGTTTACCAACAAAAACCGGATATAGTCACGTCTGACCATCCCACATCAAAGACAAACTAAATACACTTCCTCTTCGTTGGCCTTTTTCAATTCTAATAGACGTACGTCAAAAAGTAGCCCGATCTGCTATGCCTCAAATATCACGGCAACAAAACAAGAACGACGTTAGGATTAAATTTTACGCATGTACAGCCAGAATAAGATATGGATCACCGCCAATCATTGGGACGAAGTAAACACCCCTGCCAAAGGAAAAAGAATGAGTATACCTCATGCTCTGTGATGTTGATGAGCAATTCCGACTCGAGGAAGTGTTCAAGGATGTACTTTGGCGCCATGTCACCAAGTGCCTGGATAGAGTGTAACGAGAATTCGTGAGAAAAGAAAGAGACTAGGAAACTTAGTAATAGACGTCCGCATTAGGCGAAACAATACCTGTTTAGCAGACGGAGTCATGCCCTGCTGTACGACAATGATGGCCCGGGTAATGTTCTCTTCTGCATGCGCTGGCAATATGTCTTGATGGTCTTGATGCCGATCTTCGGTTCGTCGGGGAAAAACACGAACATCTGATCTGCACAGACACAAAGAGAATCAATATTTTAGAAAACAAATGCACTATGTAACACTTGCAAGCTCCATATGTGCTGCACATCAAAGCTTTATCAAGACTTGTTGTTGGGCTAGTATAGTACACTGGTATCTGATCACGATTAAAGTCCCTGGATTAACGCCTTCCTAAGCGACAGTGATTGATGTGCCAACGTGCTCTCCCATTGGTACGTGCCTGCGTTCCGTGTCCGGTTAGGAAGAACATGGTGAATTTGACTCAAATTCACTTATGAGTAACGGTTTGGTACCTCGGCGTTCGGAAACCTACCCTGCATGCAGCACTGCTCTATCTGGATTGCCAAGTGACATGACCCGCCGAAGTAACTCGGAAGATTTCAGACACAGCCATGATGGGCGAGTTAGGAAGAACATGGCGGACCGCACGCTAGCAGAAGACAGCAGCGAGGGAAGAAGGGCGGGAGAGGAGGACTTGTCGCTACCTCACATAGCGCTATCTAGAGACGTTAATCATGATTAACTAGTGGAAAGTAGCACGTGTCTGTGTCCTGGGGAGCTATGTTCGACAAATGTTTCGTTTCTCCTAAAGAGAAACGGAAGTGACGATATCGCATTTGATTGGTTAGAGGCTCAAAATGACGAAACAGAGAACTTTCGTCACTTGAGCCTTTAACCAATCAGACGCAATATCGTCACTTCTGTCACTTCCGTTTCTTTTTAGGAGAAACGAAACAGTTGACGAACATAGCAATCCTGTTCTTTATGTTTGTCCATGTTGGCTCCCTTAGCATCAAAGTTTTATACTGGGAATTCTGCAGCTAAGAATTGGCACATTGTTGAGGCCCTTTTAAAGTTAGAAATACAAAATGGTGAAAGTGGGGCACATGTCGCCTTCCATAACGCTTCGCTGATGCCCGAAACAAAGTTTGTCCATTGGTTGACTGTTGTCATAAAGGTAATAGCTGGAAGAAATGTGAAATTTTGATCACACATCTCCATGAACAATTTGCATTCAGCTTCGAAGACATTCACTGCCAGAGCCCAGCTTCTTTCTACAGTAATAAACGAATGCTCAGACCCACAGGTAATAAAGGAATGCTCGAACAGACCCAGGGATCTGGGTGCAACTTCTCCTCTGGCCGTTTTATCATTCATGGGATATGTTCTGGTGGTCTTACCTGTCGGATCGTCGTTGTGGGCCACAAGTACAATGAGATCGCTCCTGGCTGGTCTTCTCTCACTGTAAGTGAAATGCTGTTAAGTGTCATTGCCCAAAGATCCCCGAGAGAAATGCATGATGATATGGGACGGTACCTCGGCTTATCGCCGAACTGCTGCTTGAATTGATCTTGCGTTTGATCCAACTCGTCTTGCGTGACCAAGTAGCCTCTGTCGTGGCATAACTAAAAAAAAAATAACACAACGAAGAAATTATTGTAACAGAAATAAAGAACACCGAAACAACGAACATCCTTGCAAAGATCCCAATTTGGCAGCCATGTTTGCCCAGTACCGGCGATGCAACGGGCAAAATAAGGTCCGCTATCGGGGCGAGACAACAAACGTAGGGTACCTGCATGATAGTTTTGCGAATCCTCCATAACTTGTAGGTTTCCGCTTCGTCATCCATGATTTTGCACCGTTAAAGCGGCGTCGATTGTAAATATTGTCAACAAGAGCACATGCAGCGCCGAAACCCACACGCCGCAACGAAATAAATGCGACTTGCAACACCAGTGGCGCCGCCGGTTGTCGAGTAGGCCAACTACTGTACGCTGTTTTCTAATTTAAAGTATCAATTATTTCAAAATTTAAGAAACAAAAATTATTTTGCATTGAAATAAAATAAGTAGCTTTTATATTTCACACTGATGACGACGTTTAATTCTTTAACTATTATTAAAGGGCAGGCCGCTGGAAAAACAATGGCTCTACCATCGTTGTAAACATCAATCAAACACATCGACACACTTTCCAGTTTCTGTTTTCGTCACTATCGCACGCCGGCTCGCCTTGCCTCGCTCAAATCATGAGTTTATTGGTAAAGGTAAGACAAGATCGGAGTCGTAAAGTGATCTTAGCGTTTCGACAATTCTTTTTATCATCTAACCAATAAGAATGGTTTGCCTTTTTTCCAGGCACTGAGGTCTCAAAGATCACTAACAAGCCTGAGACAACACACCCCGCGCTGCATCCATACATCTTCGAGAAGACTGAACCCTCTAATCCCGATTGTAATCGAACAAACTGGACGAGGCGAGCGAGCTTACGATATCTACAGTAGGCTACTCAAAGAACGGATAGTATGCGTCATGGGACCGGTACGTACTGCCTCCGTAAGCTACCACGTCTTGTGGACGAACTTGTTTTTGTGACGTCACGCCGTTTTGGAGGGCACCGCGCAAGCGCACTCGTTTTTGCTCTTGAGTCGGTCTCGGTGCATGCTGATAGGTGCCCTCAAATGATGCATAATTTTTGTGAGATATGTATGACCTAGCAATGTTTTCCTTCTGCAGATAACAGATGAACTTTCGAGCCTGGTTGTGGCTCAGTTGCTGTTCCTTCAGTCTGAAAGTAACAAGAAACCTGTTCACATGTACATAAACAGTCCAGGTATGAATGGTGTCACTTACACTTTGTTCACACACTTCGGGAACACACCAAAAAAGTTGTTAGCTTAAACGAAGATGCTACACATGACAATGTTAGACACATTTCAGCAGTTATCATAGAGGGAGTGACTCAAGGAATGTTAGATTCATTTTCACTGTAGAAGACTGTATGTGTTTCAAGTTAGGCTGCACTTCCAGATCAAGCATGCATGCCTAAGACTGCTTGACATATTATAATTTGCAATTTTGGGGCTTATTACTGATGAAGGCAACAGGAAAGAGCACCAGCAGCACACAGGGTAGTGTTACTATGTAACCGATATTTCGGTTTCACATCGTAAGATCCCCAGGTGGTCGAAATTAATCTCCAGTCCTCCGCTGGGGTGTGCCGGATGCCCTTGGTTAGTTTGGCACTTAAAACCCCCAAATTGGCCTTTTTTTTGACAACTTTGGGTTACCACTTGCAGGGTGCCTTGAAACATTCTGCTGCCATGTTGGGTTTTTGCATAACTCAGTACAATCTCTCTCCCCCTCGAATTTTTAGCCATATCTCTCAATTTTTTCATTCCAGGTGGATCGGTGACAGCGGGACTCGGCATCTACGACACCATGCAGTACATCATGCCTCCAATCTCTACCTGGTGCATTGGTCAAGCGTGCAGCGCCGGCAGTCTGCTCTTGTGTGCCGGCACGGCAGGGATGCGCCATTCTTTGCCGCACTCGAGGATCATGATACATCAGCCCTCTGGACAAGCTTCAGTGAGGGCCTTTTCCCGTTGCCATAGTTTTGGGCCATTACAAATTCTTCGTTATGCTGGAGCAACGAGACATTCTTACAGTGCCAACTTCTAAAACATCTGCTTTGGCTGGAAATAGCGACAAAATGGGAGACAGGAGCAGATTGATTTCCTGCTGCTGAACTGAGGGAGCACGGCAGCATTACAATGTATCTGACCAAAGATAAACTCTATCATGTTGGCACCGCATTTCCTTGCAAAGGGCTTGGAAACGAAATGTGTGCATCTGTTACTGGTCACGGCGGGGAATGTTGTCCTGAACTGCATCGGTGCTTGCACCACGGGAAGACAACATACTTACGGGTGCCGGATTGTGTTTTCCGCAGGGACAAGCGACAGACATCCAGATCCATGCTGAAGAGATCCTTCACTTGAAGCGGGTCATAAACGGAATGTATGCGAAACACACCAAACAACCCCTCGAGACAATAGGTAAATCTACCGGCACACTTAATCTCGATTTCTTTGCAGGTCATGGCGACGCTTGTCTTTACTTTTTTCTTCTTTCTCTGCAGAGAGCGCAATGGAGCGGGACCGCTTCATGAGTGCAGAGCAGGCGAAGGAGTTTGGTATCATCGACGTCGTTCTTGGAACATCCGCCAACGTTCAAGTTCCAGAATTGGGGAACTAACAAGCGTGTCGTAAGCAGTGCTATGCTGCCTGGAGCACCTTTTGTACCTCCCCCGAAACGTTAAAGTTGCCGAAGGGGCAAAAAAATAAATAAGCTGGCAGTTTCTCTGGTCAACATTGTTACGGACCCCAGAGACTTTCGGCTTGTTCTAATGGAGCTTTATTCTTTCCAAAGAAAAAGGCAACAATTCCGCAGCTTGTAAAAAGGAGGTGTGTAGACATAAATTACGGCAGTACACGCACACCTCCGTAGCGCGGCGCGGCGATTGTGACAAAGCGGGACAGACGTGCACGGGTGAGGACACATGAAAGGTTGTGTGTCTTGAAGGTGGGATTGCTGGAACTTAGGTAAAATAGAACATCTTGAAACAAAAACGATAACAACGATAAAATGTGCCCTGTCACCGAAGCATATTGGAACCGGAAAAAAAAGAGAATGAAATTGGACCGTTCAGAGTTTACAAGCTCTTAAAAAAAAGACACTTTTCCATAACGTGTCATGTCGTCATTACAGTACCGTCGTGTAAACCATCTTCGTAAAGAAACTTGTCACCTATTATTACCATTTAAAAGTGAAGTTACAAAATGTTTTTTGCAACTTTCGGTATCCACACGTGGACTGCAATTTGGCAGCTCTTTCCACAATTTTTCGTGAAGGTCCGCGACCTCTCTTTTAAAATTGGTGCAAGGTATAGTCACTTTGGCCTATCGTCGCCTGCTTTGCGACGCCGATGGAAATTAACAAGGACCTCCTAGTCCACACACCAACAAATCTCCATAGCAGATCTTGCTTACAAACATTTGGTTCTTTAACCTTACCCATCGACCTTCGATAACTACCTGCCAAAACGTCTAACCAATTCAGACGTTTTCTGAAATTGGTGTGCGATTCGGGGGTTTGAAAGAATCGTGACTAGACGAAGAAGTGAAAGCTAGGGTGCGGCCCCGAAGAAAAGCTTGACACCGAGAGTGGCCCTAGCTGGTCTTTGCCTCGCTGGGAGCGTACCTGTTCAAACACTTTACGTCTTGCCCTACTGAGTCATGAACTTGGCACGGAAGGATGTTGGCAGAGTTGGCAAAGAGGCGGGTAGGGAATAGAGGTACCTAGACAGAGAGTTGGCAAGGAACAGTTGGGGAGCGGAGGTACCTAGATCGAGAAGTTGGCTACGCTTTCAAAGCTGTGAGCTCTCATCTAAATGCCTTTTCCACTAGCTGAGCAGTCGGTCATTTGACGACCGATGCAAATGCACTGTGTCAACCCCTCGGCTCGAACAAAAAAGCGATAGAGACACGACGGTCAGGAAAAAGCGTTTTGTAAAACCGGTTCGAGAACGGACAACAACATTCTCTCGGTCGCATCTGAAAACATTGCTCACCTGGTTCAAGTAACCGCTAGACGTTTGCAGTCCGAAAATGAAATAAGATTGCGCTCGTCAGTACAGTGAGCTACAGTCATCAACGGCAATGGTACGCACGAAACAACATTAAAATATGGAATGCATCTGCACAACCCAGGAACACGGCGGTAATAACAATGGTATATAAAGCGGTCACTCTGGCATCAACAAACTATGCTGGGGGGCAACGTGTCACAGCATCGGTGCTGAAGTGACCACGGTACTTTCGGGGCAATAAGCATGTGCAGTATGCTGGATACGAAGAGCCTACTAACTGTACTAATTTTACTGTCTGCTTTATGTGCTGTGCTTAATGTTCAACCCTTCATATAACCAACTCTGAAACTCTGAGCGCTCTATCATTGGCATACAGCTATAAATCGGACTGTTTAGACTCGCGTCATGGTTTGTCACTTGACTACCTCATGACTAGGTAAAGCTAATATAAATAAATGCAACATAAGTAGGACTCTTGTGTTGGAGCAACATTCTCAAATGCTCAGTCACGCGGAGAAGAAAAAAGGTCACACACGCTACCACAGTTGACACAAAATTAACCTGTACCAAAGCCTAAAGATGTCTTCGAGAGAACGCTGCAAAAAAAGCTGTGCAGACTGCGTGGGAAACATGCATCCAATGGTGTACAAGACGTCTCAACTCGGTATTTTGCGGTGCGTGGTCTTGTAAATCGCGTGGGAATCGAAAAGAAGATTGGCAAGAAGACTGAGCGAAAAGCAGCGATGACAACGAGCAGCCGGAGAGATGGTCTTAGACGGAAAGCGGCAGGCTGAGTTGCGTGACCCTCCACACCCAATCTCGGGTCACGTGTCGGAGTTGTGCTCCGAGTCGTTCAAATCTTCCAGGAGTTTCTCATCATCAGATCAAAGTAGGTGTCGCTGTCGATAGAGGCGCTCACGCCGGCGTAGTAGTTGATGAACTCCTCCAGGGTCACCTGTAACGAGCCAAGGTTGAACCGTTAGCTGGTTCTTAGCCAAGTAAATAGCCACGGCTTTAGCCTCTATCAGCTTGTCGGAATCGGTCAGCCGATCGTTCCGCTGAACTAAATGCAATGGATCAGCCTGGAGCTCTGAGATACCAGCCAATCTGTCCGATTAATCTCCCTATGTCAATGTTGTCATTATCTAATCGATCCACCAGTGAAACCACAAATCGGTCCATATTAGGTCACTACCTGACTTTTCCACTTGACGATGCTTTGTTGCTGCTAGATTTCCAGGTAGCCCATTACTCCGAGATGAAATGAAATCAAAATTTTCCTTCAGTGAGATACACAAAAAAGGATGTGCCAGAAGCTTGATCTTGGTCAGAATTGCAGATAGAAGGCAAAGACTAAAGGCATTGATCATGAAAGGGAATTTAAAACGAACACACGCGAGTCTGTTGTAGGTTAACGAAAGCAGAACAAGTTCACCCACAAATCCCTTCACTCTTACCACTTTAGCAGGGCAAACATTGGAGAGGAGGAAACCCATGGCGTGCAGCTTCAAGGGGGAGGGAGGAGGGGATTCTTGCCATGCTATTCTACATTCGCAACAGACCGTTGCAACTTTCATTGCATTACTACACACTGGTTTACAGCTCCAACGTCCAGGAGAATAAACAGACCTCAGGATTGCTTGTACATTGTCATGTACAGAAAGGGACAAATGATGCATTGTTATGCACAGAGAGAGGGACGAATGACAAGACAATGCGTCAGTACTGTTCCTAGCGAAAGAAAACGGCGCCTCATCTCTCACTCAAAAAAAGATTCAGCCTTTCCCTTCTAAAACCAACATCTTGAAACACTTGTTTTCTTTTGTTTTTCATGCACCACTCAGTGCTGGAACGAGTTACCAGGAGATCTGGTCTCGGAAGAAAAGAACTCGCAATGTTTTCGTTCTTCGGTCTCTTGATCAACACTCAACGTGTACCGTAAAATCCCGAGCAAGCGCCGACTCAAAATTTTGAGATAATCGCTTAAAAGTAAGGGATGGGCATTTCTTAGGTCAGAAATGCGTAAAGATATGTCCTTTGTGCATTTTCTAAATGTTACAAATGGAGGGGTGGGAGCTTATTGTGGGATGGGCGGATGCTCGGTACTTAATGGTAATCAATTTTGTGTATCGATGATTTAGCGCACAAGCACGCATTATGGTTAAGGGGTTTAAATTTCCTTTGAATTCGGGGACATCCCTTTAGGGTTTACCTCTTCCCGCGAGTTCGGCGTTTTTCGGCATTGATCTTTGGCGCTTGACAAAAAGTTGAGGGTTTGTTGGGGCTCGTGGTCAAGTAAAATGGGGCATGGGCACGGGATTCCCCTACTTTCGGGGAACATGCGCGTGCGTGACTCAAACACTTGTAAAACTAAACACGTCCCCGCATACCGAAGGAAACAAAATAAGGTGTCCAGTCCCAAACAAAGAAGCAGCTTTGTGGACGGTTCAGGGGGAACGTGTTTTGGGTCATGCAAAATAAAGCCGTAGATAAAGGTTTTCTTCCCGTAAAGCATTCAGGGTTGGCTCCAATCCGGGACTTATCAGCATTCCCCAATTTCGATAAAGCCATCTTCGGGGGTCGGTTTTCGGGGTTTATTGGTATTCACCGAAAACACTGAACCCTAGTTATTGTATGCTGGTTCTTCCGAGATCCGACTTTTGCCGTCGGCAGCGCGCGCTTTCCTCGATGTGCTCTGGCGTCGTCTGCTCGTTTGCCCCTCCGCCGTTATAACGACCTCACGGGCACCGTGGGGTAAGTAAATACTACCTTTCCGTCGGGGTCGTTGGGGCTGTCAAAGTTCTTGAGGAAGAGCAGGAAGACCTGGTCCTCGGTGAGCTCCCCGTTCTGGTACTTGGGGTGCTGACGGGCGTTGTACACCCCTTGAGGTCGTGCACCGTGATCACCCCGTCGCCCGTCTTGTCCATCTTCTTGAACGCCTGGTTGATCTTCTCCATCCGGCTGGCCGACATGGGGGGCTGAGCAACAGCGCGTATTTTATGAATTTTTGTCGGCACGGTGCGAATTCGGGGCGTGCCAAAGAAGCGCATTCCCTAGAGCCAGCGAACAAGCTATGCTTCCAAGCAACGACACTTCTGCCATCTTGGTGCTCAAAATCATGGTTGCCGGTTATCTGACGCTTTATCTGAAATTGCAGGAAATGCTTTTCTGTTCTTCGGAAATCTTAAAACAGTGGACGACGGAGCGAAAGACGATATTATCTGAGCTTCCTGATGTCATACCCAAAGGTCGGGAAGTTGCATTTTCCGATGGACTCGGTTGCACTTGCTCTGCGCGAAGCACCAAAATGGTGGCGCTGAGATGCGCCTGCTCTGCACAAAGCACCAAAATGGCGGCTGCCCACAAGATAATCGAGGGATGCAATGCCAATACTCAAAGTGCACCTTATTTAGTAGGTCTAGTGTGCTCTGACCCATGCTATGTTGTCACTTCCAGCTCCTCTGGCTTTGCTTACTCCTTTCTGGTATTATAAACTAAGTGAATGCTAAGGTGCTGAAAAATGCACGAAGGCTTGTGCTCTCGAATTGAAAAGTATTATTGGACAGCGGTTCTAGAAACTTCAGCCACTATTTTTATTTTTAAGGGGATACACCCCCCCGGATGAGTCAACTTTTGAACCCTTGGCTTAAAATTAATGAAATTTACACGTAGGCTGGTGGTCATGCTTAGAGGGTGCATGACAAATTTTCAGGTCTGTCGGTTAAGTGGGCAGGAAATTAGGGCAGCTTCTTTCAGCAACACCCCTACATTGTTTAGTTAATCTATCAACGGAAAACTATCACAATATTCAAGATTTTTATTCGCTAGATATGTAGCAGAATGCCTAGGGGTGTGCCTATGGAAAGTTTTTTGTAAAAGTTATTGATTTCTATCAATTTTCTCTTCTGCAAAATTAGTCAACTTTTTGGTCTTCTGTGTCTCCGACAAAATGTCAACATTTTTTATAAAAGACATCCGTAGAGTGACAAACGAACTCCATAGGCGCATTTCTTACTAAATTTTAGTCAGGGAAAGTGAAGAACGAGCCTTCCCTGTATTGCCATTATCAAACAATAGATTGACTAAAATGGAATTTATACCAAAAAGTGGAACGGAGAAAATGTGTTCAAAGTGCTCCAAACCCTACCTTTTCTTTAGCTTCGGTTGACAGAAAGTAATTTATAAAAAATTAACTATGCAGTGTAAACTAGTAAATATTTCTGGGAATACTCTCTGGATGTAGATGGATGTAAATATGTAATTTTTCAAAATCAATGTTTTTTGTAGAATTTTTTTTCTCGGGTAGTGTCCCCCTTGATCGGATGGCTAAGTTCGTCAAATAACAGCTATTTTTAGAAAGAAATGTTTAATGTTTGGTGACATGGCAAATATAATGTCAAGAAAATAGATTTGGGCAACGCTTCAACCGTGAAGTCCTGCAGAGCCGCCCTCTCCCCCAAGCCTGAGCCATAAAGCTGCTGCTGGCTGTACACCAACATGTGACATAATCTAACTTCGCGCGGACTTGTTCGTGGCAGGGATCAAATCCATTTGATCGACACACAAATGAGGGCTTGCATGACTTCAGCGTGTTGATATATTGGTTCCCTTTTATTTGAACATGACATGATTTTAGGATAGAGGAGTGCACACTGTATCGGGAGAGCCATATCTATAGGATGGCAACAGTGGATCCCAGTGCAGCAAAAAAGAACCGCAATAAGCGGCACGCTCACGTAAAAACTTAAAATTTCACCAAATGTGCATTTAGGCAGTGAATCTTGCCTCATGAAATTTCAAGGCATAGTTCTCTTTTTGTGAAAAATGAGGCCAACAAACCTGCCAGGGTCAACGGCGGACGTGTTCCCAGACGACCGAGTTAGCGATGTTTGTGACTTGTGGCGCCATCTCTCAATAGGTGCAGTGAGCAGACAACACACTTTGTTGTCTGCTTGCTGTGCCTATGAGGAGATGGTGCCACAGGCCCTACTCACTGCTAACTCGGTCGTCAGTGAACCTGTCTGCCGTTCACCGTGGCAGGTCTCATTTTTGCAGGAAGAGAACTAACCCCCAATGATTCATGAGGTAAAGTCCACCACCTGAGTGCATGTTCGGTGAGAGTTCAAGCTTTCTGTGCAGGTGCCGTTTTTTACTGTTTGTTTCCAGTGCTATGATCTACTAGTGACCACCCTACAGATGGCCGTACCTAGTGTCACTAAATAAGCTACGCTTTCAGAGTACCGCATTCCTTTTCTTTGGCATTCTGTCGACAATACAGTCGCTCTATTCAACAATATTCTGGTTCGCTGCTGCATCATTGGACAGCAGCAGTCACGTGAGTCACTATCATCATCATCTTGTTTTTTCAACGCCACCATCTTGGGTCCAGCGATCCGCTGCCTACTGGTGTTTTACTGTTTACTGCGCGCGCACTCTGAAGTCCGTCGCTCAGCGCGCGCATTTTCCTTCTTACGTCGAAATGCGAACAACACGACCTTGATTCGCTGCCACAGCTGCGGCTGCGGCAGCTGGCGCAGGCGACGGCTACAGCTCGGCTTGGCTCAGCTACAGTCACTCCTCCATCTGCGCCTGGACCTAAGATGGCGGCGGCTGACGCGCTTCAGACGCGTAGTTTGGGATTTTCGGTACTCTGAAAGCGTAGCTTTATTTAGTGACTCTATCCGTACCAAGGGAGTGGTACATGACTTTTGCAACTCAAAGTTTGACGGCGTCTCTTCTACCATTACTCCTGTTATCGACCACACACTAGAAACGAACAATGCACAGGCCATCGCCTGAACGACCACTACCAAGGTGTCGGGGAAAGAGATGCCCACCCTGAGTGCCTGGAGGAACTCGTTGAAGGAGAGCGTCCCATTGCCGTCCTTGTCCAAGGCCTTGAAGAGGGTGTCGATCTCGGCGGGACTCAGGTACACCTTGAAGTCCTGGAGGCCCTTCTTGAACTCTTCCATGTCGAGCTTCTTGTCTCCGGAATCGTCCATGATGCGGAATTGCCTGTCCCACAAGCATGCACAAAGCCATCAGTGATACGAAGATTGGACAACGCATTGCTGGTGATTGTACAGTGCTCACCAAACTTGTAGAGAACACGAAAACTGCAATTTTTCTCGTGGCACTGCTATCCTGGAGGAAGTTGAATGACGGCTCCTTGATGCAGCTCTTCAGGATGGTTTGTCAAGTGGTATATCCTATGAAACCCTTGCTCAGCTGCCACCAGGATAGCAATCACATGAGAAAAGATACAGCTTGTGCGTTTCATAGTCATGTCTCATTAATACAGACCCCGTTCAAACTGGGTGAATACACACATTTTTGTCTTCTTGCTATAGGCGACTCGCATTATGGATGACTTTTGGAGAGGAACAGAGGTGTTCATGAGACATATGAGCACTGTACATCTAAATGGTGCCCATATTTTCTCCCAAAACTAAACAGATATATAGATGACTCAAATATTTTAAATTCCCTGCAAATCTCAGTGAGTAACAATGTAACTCATCATGCGGTGTGAATAAATTTGGGCAAGATTTCCTCACAGACGAACAGAAAGACTGAGACCATGTTTTACGTAGTGAACCTTATCTTTTTGTTTTTGGAAGAGGCGTTGGTGCGTTTAATATGGTACAGTATCCGCTTGAGTGTTCAGAGAATTGGAGAGTGAAGCACGCTTACGGCAACTTTTGTCTCTTTTCTCCCACAGGCATTGCCCCTATGATTTCAAGTTTCAATTTACACATACCTACTACATGCTCCGTTCGCCTTATGTTGGACCGCAGCAGGGCTAGAAGCGCGGCAGCTGCCACTCAATGCGCGAAGAGCTTGTGCTGCCGAGATGTGCCTTACGAGCAAAGGGGCTCGCGCTTGTAGCCTTTCCTGCGAGGTACATCATGAGGTAAACCAGAGCATGGCAGGTACAAACTGTTCCTAAAGCAGGTAAAAGTCTGGGAAGATCGGGACAGTGCCGGACTCCAAGTGTTTTCGCGCTTTTCGCATAGGTGAGTGGCAGAAGTGCTTTTGCGAGGTGTGCGGAATACGCAGATGATTCTGTTATACCCATCGTTTGCGCGTCCCTCCTGCACATTTTATTTATTTCGGCTCAGGAGAGGCGGGGGAGCGGCAGATGGGCCGAAAAGCGGCCGCACTGAATTGGCCTGCAACACCCAAACTAATAGAAAAATAATTAAAAAAGGGGGGGGGGATAAGATCAGTCTACGAGGCGCAATCTGCAAGCGAAGATTTGCAGATAACGATGCGTTTGCTCCAGGTGGGCCGACCGCGGTTGTGACTACATACCCCTGCTCTCTGCAACACAGTGTCATGACGAAGAGCTGGAACGTTCACGGTTTGTGCTGGGCTCCACGGTCTGCGAAGCCGAAACCAGATCAGCGAGATATACTGCCTTGTTGTACTCCGAAATGACGGAAGCAATAAGTTGTCGAAGAGACCCCGTTTTTAGGGGTTTGAACCTAGCTCAAACCAGATTAATATAATTAAACTTGGTTGTTTTTGTATGCAGGCGGACAGATATGCCAAACAACAATACATTCGCTTTTTCCCAAACAGAAAAAGAAAGTAACGCTCAGTCCGCCGTGATCACGGCAGCAACTTCTTCAAAGCAAAACCTATGCTAGCAGCGGCGGCCGTTTTCCAATGGCCGCCACCTGCGGCGAGCCGCGATTCTCCATCCCCTCTGCCCCCTGGTGCGCGGGGTCCGGCGCTGACGGCGATTGATATCCGGTTCAACAAAGTGCTTGTGCATTCGACGGTGCGAGGATTACAACGGACGGACGACATTCGTTTGCGACCGTAACGGGAAAAGTCGACGTGTGAAGTATTCCCAGTGCTTCCACGAGATCGTTCATCTCACGGCGGTGAATCCGCTAAGCCTAACCGAGGACGAAACAGCTCGCAGAGCTCGCCGCTGTTTTACCGGGTTTTGGGGTCGCTTCAAGACATTTTCAGGTCTGGTTAAAGTGCGGTCAAAGGTTTGTGTTGAAAAATAAAGGGAGAGCCGAATTATAATTCACTGTGATTTGTGTCACATTGCGATGCTTGCACGATATTTCGCCGTAGGGGAAAGGCTGCGGTTTAATAGCTATTTTATATTTGCCTGCTCTGTCGTATGCGCGGCCGCTATCGCCCAGCGCGTTCACTGTAGAAAATGCGATGAGTTGACAACTGTTTCCAAGCGTTGGCTGTCGTTCTGTTCTGCAAAAATCAAATCGCATACTGCTGTTTTTTTTTTGTTTTTTTTACATGCCGGTGCGTAAAACAGTAAAACAATAGACCCATCTCACCAACCAGTTTGACTACGCCACCACTGCCGAAATGCATCTAGGGAACTTGAGTCTTTCAGCACGTGCCCGAACCTCGCTGGAACTCTGGCGTGAAAAGCACGAGACGGCACGAGCCGTCTCGGCACTGCCGCCTGCTTCTTGAGAACTAAAAGTTATGTCGGCTTCACGCATGCGCCGAACGCTTGAGATCGGTCTATTTACGTCACAACCGCTATTTGATCACGTTGCGAGCGTAAATTTTGCTCAATCGTCCACCGTTACGCTGTAAGATCGTGTTGTTTTTAATGCATTACTAATGTCAAGAAATTCTAATTCCGTGACTGGTCTGAGAATCTCGGAGCGCTCTGAAGCCAGCAGTTGTGATCGGCTGAAAAGGATCCCGAGTAAGCTCTGGCGGCGAGGAGAGGGCGCTCTGCTGACTCGAGGTCAGAGGCGAGAGGCGACCACGCGAATTCACCATGAGTAACTGCTTTTGAAACGCAAGTTACTGTACCTTCGGGGGGAGCTGGCTTCGGAAATAAACAGTTCGCGGAAAGCTCGTGTTACGCTTTTTATTAGCTGCTCCTCTCGTCCCGTACAAGAGACGTCAGCGTCCTCGTTAAGCCTTCACTGAGCTTGATTTGCTCGATTCGGGGCCGCCATAATGAGATGCAGGCGACGGAGGAACTTTACTCCCCTGCTTCAGGGACGAAAGTTTCTTCCTAGAGGAACATAGGTTACAAGACCGTTCCTCCCCTTACTAAAAAAAGGTATCTATAGTCCTCGCCTTAGGAAAACTACCCTTTTTTCTTAGAGTGTACCCGCTCGCGGAGCGATCAGCTTGGCCATCGAGACACCCAAATAACGCTGACCGACAAAACGCGAAGAGAAGGTCGCGAGGCCAGCGTGGCCCTCACCGGCAGAGATGCGTGACGTAGAGAGGTGGTGCAATACCACCTAGAACACAAGGCCTGCGCGTTTACTCCTCTAAACGTCATCACTAGTAGATCCCCTCAGCGCCCCTAGGTAGCCCGGATGAGCACCGTCGTCTGCTACGTCGTCTGCTCCATCGCCTGCTTCAGTGGTTGTGCTCAGAACGAGCTTACATTGCTAAGATCGGCAATCTTGATGGTGTCGCATGCACGTTGCAAATGAACTGTGGTAGCTCGTTATTAGCTCGCGCTAAGCAGTCGCACACGCAGCTGTGGCCGCCAGTAAATGCGGCGTAATTCCTCCGAAAACCCACGGGAGCGGCGGCGAACGCCGATAAAGGACTCGGAGGCTACGTAAGCAGCCACTTTGCGAGCCCCGTTTCGTCACCCCAACTGCTGAAACAATTCATTACGGTCAGTCCGGTTGCGAAGCGGAATCCACTGATCGCAACTGCAACGACAATCAAATAACGAAGCACGCATAAAAAGATAGAGCAGCCTATATAGCGGTCTCAAACGCCACTCAGGGGATCACACAAGTTTGGAGCGCGTCTGGGAAGCGGAAGAAAGGCGTTTAGCTGCTTAGAACTACGTCGTAAGAGGTTACTGTTGATTCGTTGCAGACGGAGGCGGACTATTCGTCACATGTCGATTCGTCATAGGACGACTGGTAACAGGACCATTCGTCACAGCGGAACATTCGTCATAGGACAACTGGTAACAGGACCATTCGTCACAGCGGAACATTCGTCACAGCGGAACATTCGTCATAGGATGATTCGTCAATTGGGCAACCCGTTATACTGTAACTACTAGTTCGTCCCCTATTTGGGTCAACCTCCCGAAGGAATTGTTACTGCTGAATTGCAGTAACAATAATATCAAGCTATTGTTCATTGTATGTTTGGCAGTACACACATTTGAACTCAAAGACCAACGTATGTATAATTGCATAGGACGGGCGAAATTGTTTGTTCAGTCCGTTGTGCATTGGAGCATGAAATGCTTGTATCAGGCGTTCCGAAATACATGTTCGGAAGACGGAAGACTTGATAGAACAATTTTATTGGAGAGAATCAAAAGGCAAGGTTTCGCGCAAGCGCCCTCAGGCACTCCATGCGGCGGGTGCTGCTGTAGTTTTCGACGATAAATCTGATGCGCTTGTTACAGTCCGCGTGCTTTTTTGAGACTCTTGTTAACGTCGTCCCGCCTTGAGCCTGGGCAATCTTCATCTCGGTCAGAGACTGCTCCTTCTTCAGGCAGTCCAAGAAGAACCAGAGGTTTGGCGCTGTACAGCCCACGTTCTTCTGAAGAGAAAAAAAATCAAAACGACGTTATATATTTAAAAAGTGTAAACTTTAGGACGTAGGAGAGGAATGGCACATTGAAATTAGCACTACGTGTGCCCGGTTCGTCTCCCTGTTCGCTGTATTCTTTGTGATGTTTCCATTTTGCCGCCAATGTTATGAAGGTAGTACAAAATTGAACCAGCTGGTACACACAAGGTTATCAATATAATTTCCCCCGCCACAACAACTTCAGTATGCATAACCCTAAAAAAGACAATTTAGAACCCATATTCCGATGCAAACAGCATATCATGCTTTCGCTTCTGTCCTCGTTTGTTAATGTGGTAATTAGCATTATGTACGCATGACGAGTCTCATTATTATGCAATAACCATTCTCACATATACGTATAGCTGGTGCGTAACACCCACTTGCCCAACCTTAGAAAACTTACCTGGAAACCTCTGTGCCACGCCTCGACGCTGTTATTCGTTCTTGGCATGTCCTCCAAAGTCGACTCTCTGACGGACCACACCTCCGGCGGAAAGAGTGCGGAGCACAGGCCATTCCGTCGGGGTCTGCCGACGTAGGTGTCCTCAAAATAGTTCGCCACTGGAACTGCCTCCACCGGGATTACCTCCAATAAATCTTGAAAGGCTTCTGGGATTTCAGCGGTCGGGAGAAATGCCAGCGATGGGAACATCCTCATCTGAAGAATGAAAAGAAGAATATTGCTGTATTGGGATTGACATAAAAGAGCTCTCATATCATATTCATAGAAGTTCAGGTCACTCACCAGCACTGCAAAGTCCTCTTGTGTGTTGTATGTACTCTGCAGGCCGGAAGCGCAGACCCTCCGGTACACCGACTGGCTCAGATGGAAAAAACACCCTTGAATCCTGGCGCTAGGTATAAGATCTTGGACGGCATTCATAGCCGCGATCTCAAAGTCCGAGTACACGACTTCAATGCTGTGGCGACCCATGGCGTTGAGAAGAGCAGCAAAAAACCTAGCAAAAGTATAAAAAAAAAGTTTCCGTCACAAAATTATTTTAAGTAATTATTTCCTACCGCAACCATTTGCTCACTCTAGACAGGAAAACTGCTGTAGGAGAAACGAAACCACTGGTGATGCTGCAAAAATACGAGTAATTACCTTCTGTAAGTGTCTTCTGACTTGCTAGGTAGCAGACCGTATGCCATTGGCATTACCACTCCATGAAGTACAGCGTGCACTGTATAAAGCTGGTAGAATAGAGGTGGCGTCACCTTGAAGGTCCCGTCTACTAGCAACACGGTAGACTGAGCCAAGTGGTGCAAGTTCTTCTCGGTTGCGAAGATGAGGATTCTTGCTGAGTCGCCATCTCCACTATCATGCAGGAGAAAGGACTCGCCTTTGCTTGTCACCTGCAATGAGATGCAAAAAGCATTAAGAAAAATCCATACCGCCATCGATCACCAGGTCATTACCTTGAACTCCACGGGGACTCTGATGTCTCCTCTGGTGGACGGAATACTGTAGCTGAATGTCGCGCGCTGCCTTTGCTTCCGTATGACTCGCCGCAGGGACGACGGGGCAGGCATCTGAGAAGCGGTGTCGTCACTGACGGCAGATGCAGCGTCTAAAAGAATTTGGTGTGGAGTTTCGCGGCTCCCCACTGTGACGAAAAAAAAATTGTTAAGAAACCTAATTTTTTTATACTAAATGTAGAAACGTTTCGGCACAAACCTGCTTTTTCTTTTAACCGATGACGGGTCCTGAGCAGGTTGAGTTCCGTTGGGTCTCCCGCGTGCGTGTGGCTGCTTGAAATGGCAATGATTCGACTGGCATCCGGATCTGTTGTCATTTTCGCCTTGCATTCACCTCTCCTGCGACATATCCAGTAGCACGTGGACTCGTTCTTTCTGCTGCATGTATACGAAAACCCGTCATGAAGGAGCATCGCTCCACCTCTCTCCGTAGCTATCACTTCCATTTTGAGAAGTGAAGCCAGAGACCCAAAAAGTCGTTCTTATATTATCCCAGCATTCCATATTTGGGAACCAACCCGGAACTATTACGTTTGTTTCACATCTTTCACCTCGATAAGCTTAGCTGACCTTGCATTGTCTTTGAACTTTCGGAGGTTGACCCAAATGGGGGACGAACTAGCGACCACAGCCCGATGAGCTGACTGACCTTCGGGAGGTTGACCCAAATAGGGGACGAACTAGTAGTTACAGTATAACTAGGGCTCCGTGTTTTCGGAGTTTATTTTTCGTCAAGATCGGAGGGTGTTTTTCGGAGTTTATATTTTGCTTAAGATTCGGAGTTTATCGGAATTTATATTCTTTTCATTCCCAATTCTCCGAAATTCGGAGTTTAATTTCGCTGTGTTTCCTATTAAAAATAAATAAATAAATAATATCCGAATGTAAACGTATGCCAGATAAAAAATAAAACGCGCTTGTATCAATTGAAATATCTTCAGTTGAATTTGGCGTTGGTGCCATCGCCATCATCGGGTTGCCCAATTGACGAATCATCCTATGACGAATGTTCCGCTGTGACGAATGTTCCGCTGTGACGAATGGTCCTGTTACCAGTTGTCCTATGACGAATGTTCCGCTGTGACGAATGGTCCTGTTACCAGTCGTCCTATGACGAATCGACATGTGACGAATAGTCCGCCCCCCGTTGCAGACTGCGTTGTCACAGTTCCTTACCTAAATAGGTGATCATTAAAACGTGCGCAAACAACATGTTAAGATTACCAGAGCAAGCGAACCAGCCGCTGCAGCACAACAAAAACAAAAAAGTAACAAGAAAATGACCGTGCAAACGTTTTCCGAACTTTGCAGGAAAGATGGGGTCCCCTTCTCAGACGAAAATAAAGAGAAATGGGGGAACAAACAGCGAACAACGGCGAATAAAACAAAAAGTTAGCAGACGATAGAAAAATACAAATCACCCAACAAAAAGCTCCTTCAACGAAAACGATCATTGCAACGCTTATGGAGAAAAAAAAGAAAAAAAGATGGAAAGCAACAGCATAAAAAAAGGAGCTTAACTTTTTTTTTGCAGTTGTTTGTTTTAGTTTAATTTGAATGCTGCAGCAACTTAATTACTCACGTTTGTTCGGTCTTCGGGAAACGGAAGAAGGATTTTCTAACACATCGCAAAAACTTGTTTTTGCAGTGGTAGGCAGCACATGACATGCCTGCCATCTCCAAGTATGTGCTGGTGTATGCCCGAAGGCGGCCGGTTGATCAACAAACGATGACCCATAGCAGAC
This sequence comes from Ixodes ricinus, assembly GCA_037355805.1. Taxonomy (NCBI): domain Eukaryota; kingdom Metazoa; phylum Arthropoda; class Arachnida; order Ixodida; family Ixodidae; genus Ixodes; species Ixodes ricinus. Next base: position 86,357 of record JAZHYW010000587.1, on the reverse strand, counting down.
GTTCCGGCGTAGACAAATAAAATTCGAATATAAATGTATAACGAGCTTGCACTTTTAATATATTTAATAAATACCAAAAAGCACGAATGAAGATTTCGGATTAGAAACTCAAACGAAGGGGAAAATATGAGGTTATCGCAGACGACAGTAGAAGAAAACAACAACAAAGTTGCAGACGGCCCTCAAAATGTCCGGGCACAGCGTAGCAGACGGACTGGCGGTTGTAAGCGCAGAAGCGAAGAAAAGAGAGCAAAAGGTAGGTCCAAAGAAGGCAAAACAAAATGCGCGATGGTTCGACCGTCAAGTAAACAAAACAAAAACACACACAAAAAAAAAGCAGGAGGAAGAAAGAACGCGACGTCGTAGCTCCTCCTCAAAAATAAAAAGAAAGTAGACTTTGAAAAATGAAAAGAGTTGCTGACGGCGGGTCCAAAGGGTGCCGACTTTTATCGTAGACGGCGACGAAGACGTTAGTCGTTAGTCGCCCGGGCGCTAACAATCGGAATTTGTGTTCCGTATATGCGACGACTCCAGTGTTGCACTATCGACGTGCGTCGTTCTTTGTGTCTTGCAAACTTCTGGACGAGAGAAGATCTGCTTTTCTGTCGCTTCAACTACGCGGATCACCATAAATGTCTTGCAGCTGCTAGCGTAAATCGAGTGTTGCATATGCAAGCAATAGCTCGATTTATCGCAAGGCAAAACCTTCTAGATCAGTTGCGAGACGAATGACTACGGTAGCATTCGCATAAATGCTAGCTACTGCAGAACGATGTTTACGTCGCTACGCTGCCTATACGAGAACTAGGTAGCGATAGCAGAACGACAGAGTCGTAAACGAGCCTATCTCTAGAGCTGTCTGGCAGTCGCCATCTACAGCAGGCGTCGAACTATAGGTTCGCGCTTGTGTCTGCGCTTATGAAATGGCGGTCGAGCATGGAGGTCATTTTCGTCGTTCAACACGCTGATTCCAGTATCAAATGTACTTGCACCCAGCAGCAGTAAGAATCGGATGTTGCGATGAACGCTAGAATGATCTATCCGATGGTAGATATCGCTTCTAATCAGCTGCGTAGTAATGACCATACGTGCAGGAACGCATACAACTAATTACTAGGAATCGATGTTCGTCTTGCTATACTGCCTACACTGTCGAACCACGAAAGCTGATAGCGACGACAGATCGCATAACGACACTGTCGCTCTGAGCTTGCGTCAGTGTTGTCCGCATAGCGCGGACGGTCGATTGTCGCTGGAAGTCGCGAATAGCGTGACCGAAATCACTTATCTGGTTTTTGCACTACGACGCTCTGCCTCGTTTATTTTGCCCTTTTCTTTTGGACGCACAAGAGACTGCTTTTCTTGTAACTCCGCTTTTATTAATTTCAGTAATAGCGTCAGATTTGCATGTGCACAATCCACTTCTTCCAGGGCATACTGACATTGCAATGACGTACGTGGTTCGAAATTGCCTTTTGCTTCTTCATCCTATTCGCCTATTCGACAAAACGTTCATTTAAGCAAGACATTAATGAGAAGTGGGAACTGCAACAACGAAAGAAATTTATTGATAAGAACAGTAAAGTTGAAACGTAGCTCCATTCTAAAATTTTTGTACATTGCCCTTTTTTCAAAAGACAATGCGAAGGTACAATCTTGTTTTGTCTCGCTTACATAAGTTGTGACAGAGTGTTTTCTTCAGGAGAGCCCCGAAATTGCAACCTGAAAGCTCTAACATCTTTCCCACGCGAAGAAAATGTCCTTCACTTATGAGGTGGCACCTTTTTTTAACATTCAAAGCAGCGAATACCCGTGACAATTTTTTCATTGGTCACCTCGCACGGAAATAGGCAAAACCAATGCGTTGCGGAGAATTCGTCTGCTAGCGGAGGCGCCGAGCTCGCCAGGGGCGCTGCGATCACTTTTCGCCCGCGCTCCGCGGAGCCCTACTCGTCAAGCTTCGGGGTGTTTGCCGCTTGGGGCGGGTCGGGGATCTACTAACTGCTACTAATAATAATATTTATTTCGACCCATTGAGGATTGAGGTGTGCTAGAAAGGCCAGTGGCCCGTACCAAACGGCCTAGAACACCAGAATTACATTGAAAGCATAACAATAAGAACATAACAGTAACAGTGAAAACATCACATTGAGCAAAGGTGCCGCGCGGCTTGGCGACAAAATGTTCTAATGCAGTCAGGGTCACTCAGGGAGTCGTCATCAAGGCTTCTCATGGAGCGTGGGAGTGATCGCCACAGGTGGATGACGCGCGGCAGAAATGACTGTCTGTGGCGCACGGTACGCGCCAGCATCGGTGCCAGATCACCACTGCGGGTACGAAGGACCCAGAGGTCTAATGAGCGTGAGGCGCACTCGGACGGGTGGAGCACTCGTCAACGAGAGCCGGAGTCTCCATTCTTTCATGCGCAGGCCTTGTTCATAGCGCAGGCCTTGTGTTCTAGGTGCGTATCGGGTGGTGTCTCTGGTAGTGTCACGTGACCCCCGAATGAAGCTGTGCAGATAGCAAATCTCGCGGCTGTCGTCAAGCTTCGGGGTGTTTGCCGCTTGGGGCGGGTCGGGGATCTACTAACGAAACGTCATGCGCAGGCCTTGTGTTCTAGATGGTATTGGGTGGTGTTAGGTGGATTGTCTCTGGAGTGTCACGTGACCCCCGAATGAAGCTGTGCAGATAGCAAATCTCGCGGCTGTCGAGTCTGGTCACTGGGAGAGCCGGCGGAAGCCGGGGTGCGTGGAGCGGCGAAAGCGGCGGCGCCGCTCCCCCGTGAGAATTTGCAAAGTAAGAATGCACTGGGATGACCTTGTAGGAGTCGCTAAACGCGGCGCACGCAACTTTTGTTTTTTAATAAAACAAAACAAAAAAAAACGCCCACGTTTTCTTTTTTTTTTTTGCAAAAATAATTTATGCATGGTTGACCGCTCATTCTCCGCCAAAAGGTAGCGCTAGAGGTCCGAACCTCATGCCAAAGTTTCAGCACGAACCGTTATTTTATTCAAAGGTTACGAGTGGTTTCCTGAAACGTTCAATTGACTCCGTAAGTGTGACGTCATGGGTCCAAACAAACCGTTGCTAGGGTCGTTGTTATGGACAAATACATGTGGCTCGGTTTCGCTACGAAAACCCGACCGTTCAAAAATCAGGAGTAGGATTTAAACTTCTAAAAATCACAGATATAGAAAGCTTGAATGTCATATATGTTTCGACAGAAGTGTGCCGGTAATCGCTCGTTTCTGAAATATTTACGACTGCAACTTCCGGTCCTCAAGATGCCTGCAGCAGACGACGAATGCAAGAAGTATGCCGTCTGCCGCACGCCGGCCGGCCAAGTGGGGCCGTCGTTTGCATCGTGTGAATAAAGACGATATTCTGACATCGCATTGGTTTGAAATATAATGAGTTTCAAACACTTATAAGATTTCATAGTGGGGTGCGATGCAAAATATGGTTTATCGAAAGTCCGGGCGTCGATCGAGATGATCGTCTGCTAAAAGATCGCATTGCACCCGTGAGAAAAGCACTTCAGGCGAACGGCTGAGATCCCAAATTTTGTTTGCGGACTCGCGCTATGCGAGGGTGCTTCGTATACCTGGTTGTAACCATCGCGTCAAGGAAGATTCTTGCAGTTTCTTCAGATTTCCGCAAGACCCCAAAGCGCGAAAGAACTGGATAAAAAACATAAGGTGAGTTTATTACAGATTGTACTCGCATCGCGGGTTTGATGAAGATCGTCACCAAAAGAGCACATCCACGGAATTTCATGTATACAAAGGGGGAAAAAAAAGCAAAATACTGCGAAATCGCGATAGACATGCAATTCTTTAATAACCTGACAACCACAATAATAATAATAACAAACGACTTACCTCGACGGCGTACGATTTGTTTCTCATGCTGGCCTGCACTACGCCGGTAATGAATGCACTTCAGGTCGTCGTCGTAACTGATCTGCATGACGTGGTTTGATTTTACTGCATTTTCACCCCTCGTAACGAAGCTAAGTTGTTCACAGAAAAAAAAACGCACATTGCGGAGGCCTTTACGGTTATGGTGATGCACTTGTTTTTGTCGCTCGTTTACCGAGGCCAGCAAATCTATCGTGTCGTCTGCTACCAAAGCAAAGCGGAGTGTAAGACTTCAGAAATGGCTTGCATCGTTGCGATACGACACTGAGACGACAAGAACATCTTCATAATTAGATATCAAGAAGTTAGGTTGCTTACAAAAAATTGTTTAGTTACTTGTAAGCAAAAACCTAGCCTCATGTGGAGTCTCCATGCATTAGTCCATAGCAACGTCCCTAGCAACCGTTTGTTTGGACCCAGACGCCATGTTGTGACGTCATCACTGGGTGTAGGCCCGTTTGTCATGTGTGCATTCGTCATAGGCCAACTGGTAATAGGCCCGTTCGTCACAGCGGAACATTCGTCATAGGGGAATTTGTCACTAGGAAAGTTTGTCACTGTGCGAACTGGATATTCGAACTTGCCCAACTTATATTGACTTGGTTTTGCATGCAATAAAGATTAGTACGTTATATTATATTTCATTTTTACTGAAGAGAGAGAACATCGAAACAAGTCATCGTTGTACTTCGAAAACAACAGGTTTATTGAGGGAAATAAAAACAAAGTAAACAGCGATATTCCGAGCTGCCGCCCTCAAGGTTTCAAGATGAGTGCAACCATCGTAGCGGCTCACAATGATCTGAAGACGCCGGTTGCAGTCGTCGTGCTTTTTGGACACCCTCGAAGATGTCGTGCCGCCCTCTGCCTGAGCCAGCTTCATCTCTGCCAAGGACTGCTCTCGCTTGATGCAGCCCGCCCAGATATTGGGAGAACTGCAGCCCACGTTGCTCTGGCATAAAAAGAAAAAATAACACACACACAGGTGGAGAAAGCTTTTTCGAGGGGGCACCGTACTGAAATTTTGAGCCACAAATGCAAAAATGTACTACAGAAAACTTCCAAGTTCTAAGAGGATTAGTTCAGTTCTTACCTGCAGTCTCCGGTGCCACGCTTCGATGCTGTTGTTCGTCCTTGACATTTGTGCTAGTGTTGATTCTCTGACTAACCAAACCAGAGGAGGGAAGGTGGCCGAAGACAAGCCGTTTCGACGGGGTCTCCCGATATACACGTCCTCGAAGTAGTCCGCCACGAGTGAGGCATCGGTGGACAAAACCTCGAGAAGGTCCTAGAAGGCCTCGGGAATGTCGGCGATTGGCAGGAAGGCCAATATCTGATGACGAACCCGAAGTACGTTTTTCTCGGTGGGGTCAAATGCATGCGTATGGTCACTGGAATAAGAGATTACACGAGTCTTGGCGTGATCGGTGACTATTTTAGTTTTACGAACTCCTCTTCAGCCGCAGCCTGCAGGCCCGATACAACGTAGTTTCGTTAACCAGTTAATGCAAGTGTAGGAATGTCCTTCGTGAAGAAGCATATCGCCCACCTCACTTAGTAGTAACTACCTCCATTTAGAAATCGAGAGTGAGATGGGAAGCAAAATAGATCCGTCTTTTATTAATCCGGAAGCAACCGCCAAAATAAAACCCTGAAATGGGTACAAAAAAAAGAAGAAAAAAAGATTCGGGTTTAGTGGGCTATTTTTTTTATTGTGAACTTTATGTTCTCGAAGTTCTTCTGTTAGTAAGGTGACCCAGATAAGATAACATGCAAGCTAAAAGCTGCAGGTTGCCCTATCTTGGGGTCATTGGGACGTGCTTTTGTTCCCGTTCGTACAGTAGTCAACCTCACTGACTTTTTGCGGAATTGGTTGGGTGACCCCCTTTCGTAACTTTCCTAAAGAAACAAAATAGAAAAAAAGAACGTTTAATGATCTTGGGGTCATATTGTGACGAACTGCCAGCGTGACGAATCATCCTATGACGAATGTTCCGCTGTGACGAAAGGGCCTGTTACCAGTTGCCCTATGACGAATCGACATGTGACGAATGGGCCGTATCCCGTCATCACTTACGGGATCAATGGAAAAATGGGGCCCATTTTCGCCCGTTTTCGGTTCCTGGCGCCATAGAGCACCATGTATTCGAGAGCTCCGTCGGCCACCATTTTCCCAATGGCATTTGTAGAAAATCATTTATAACTTTTGAATAAGATATCGGTTCACGCTGAAACGTTGGCATCTGGTTCGGACCTCTAGCGCAACCTTCGGGTCGAGAATGAGCGTTCGGCGATGCGTAGTTTATTTTTGCAGTGAAAAAGACTGTACATTTTTTTCGTGGACACCCTGTACATAATTGCCAGAGGTTCGTAACAAATGGGAGTTTAAAGGTGCTGAGTGCGTTTACTGAGCCAGGAAAGGCGACATTGACGAGAAAATTTTTTTGAAACATGATGCGCAACTGCGAATGTGGGGTGCGCGTCCGGGGTGTCAGGTCAACGGTAGCCGGACAAAAGCTCACCGGACAAAAGCTCACCGGACAGAAGCTCACCGGACAAAAGCTCACCGGACAAAAGCTCACCCCTTTTTTGACAGACCCGGACAAAAGCTCACCCGTTTTTTGACAAACCCGGGCAAAAGCTCACCTCGATTTTTTTTTGCTACCCGGGCGAAACACGGGCTTAAATAAAGTGCGGACGCAATGGACATTGGACCATTTTTAGGAGAACTTGTACCCCATCCACCAATGAATTGCGAATTTTTAAAATACTTTAAAAGAACGGGAGTTGGGCTTTTTGGAAAAGTGCAAGACAGATGACCAATTTAGAAAACTGTGCGGGATTTTAGATAGGCTCGCGTTCCTTCCACCACAGCTTGTTCCACAAGAACTAACCACCAGGGAAAAGTCCACCGGTGACATCGGCTGCCTGCTGGACTATCTTGATTGCACGTATGTCAACGGCCGCTTCCGTTATGCTTCTGTTCCATCTGCGGCGGCACCCAGAGCGAATTCTTCCCTTCGCCTGACACTGCGCCGACGACGACCGGAGTTTCCCCGCGGTACGGTGGAATATGTACGACGCCACTCTTCAAGATGAAGACCGGATGAACAATACCTCGAAGGATGGAGTACCGGGTTCCAGAAGCTCGTCGGCCACGCCCATCCAAGCGTCTTGAGGCTGATTGAATGCCTACAGCAAAATCAGGCGCTCGTTGCCACGGCACTGACACAAAGCCCGGTGAGGTGAGCCCACAGTAAAACGGGTGCGAAAAGCCACTCTGCGCCTGCGGAGTCGTCTTAGAAATATTTGCGAGGGCTTGCATGTACATCGAGATCTACCAAGACTGCTGGAGCTAGTAGGGGACTGCATTCGCTTCTAACCAATCGCTAAATAAACTTGTTTCTATGAAAATCAGCAAACCATGCGCCTGTCAGATTTAATGTATCGTTGCCTTTTTGTGTCGCACGCACGCACCTATGTTGTCCGCGCTCGTGTTAAGACCAACATTAAATTATCTCGTGGTGAGCTTTTGTCCGGGTCTCTGAAAAAAATGGGTGAGCTTTTGTCCGGGTCTGTGAAAAAATGGGTGAGCTTTTGTCCGGTGAGCTTTGTCCGGTGAGCTTCTGTCCGGTGAGCTTTTGTCCGGTGAGCTTTTGTCCGGGATTCGGGTCCAGCCCCCTTCGAAACCAAATCCGCTTTTCTTTTTTATTGTTTGCTTTGTTGTGGCTTCGGCAGCGGTCGCCTCCGCGAATGTAATCAAGAGAAAGATTGAGTGCGTTCTAAATATCGCCGTGACGACGTCACCTGTTGGAACTTAACCCGAGACTGGGGTAGAAACAGAAACTTAAAAGTAGAAGGGACAGAGACAAGTGAAGAAGAGAACGTCTCAAACGCAGCTAAAAGATTTATTTAGTCCCACATCCTTATATACTCACAACCACAAGGTCACACAAACACTCGACATGCCCCTTTCAAAGACACAACACACCAGAAAAAAAAAAAACCCAAAGATAACAAGGCAATGGGACGCCCCCTCAAGCAACTACTACGAACAGAGGCAAACCCTCCACTTCTCCGAAGAAAGAAATTTTCTTTCTTTCTCTTTTCTGTGTGTCACTGACATTACACCCACGAACCAACAAGACCCAGATCTTGAGTACAAAGACCAACGATCTCCGCGAACACGAAAAGAACTGGGAAGAATATCTCCAAACCGGAACAACAACCACAACAGACAGATACTAATGGACTCACTCTAACAAACGCAAAACCACTTCACCCTTCAAAAAAAAAAACTGTTTACAGTTCCAAAAATGCTTTAGCATTGTTCCCCAACTGCAACGATGCCTGACTTATACAATTACCGATTGATTTAATCCGAATGGTTTCCCTTACCAGTCTTTTACTGTCATTCACTTCTTTATGTATTATTTCCGTCTCTGACCACAAAGCAGTGCAATTGTTACATTCATTTATGTGCTTAGCTATTTCAGAGTTAGTTGCGTTAATCCTTACATTTCTCTTGTGTTCTGTTAGTCTGTCATTAACACACCTCGAAGTTTGCCCTACATAAGCAAAGCCACACGCCATCGGAATTTCATACACTACACTGTTCTTGCAAGCGATCGATTTTTCACGGTGACCTTTCCTGCACTCATGCAATTCAGTTTCAAAAGGAGTTAATCTACCTAACCTGAAATCAGAACTAAAAACTGTTTCCACTCCAAACTGCTTAGCACACGCCTTCAGGTAATGTGAAATTCCATGAAAATACGGAATCACAGCAATCCGTCTTTTCGACGTGTCTTCTCTTTCCTTTTTCTCCTTAGTGTGTACATCTAAATTCCTTCTGATGAACTCTTCTTCATACCCTGCCCCTCTTAGTCTCTTCCATTGACCTTCCAACGAATTTGTGATAAAGTGTATGCATGATCGGTCTAGAGCATTTCTGATCAAAGACTTTACCACTCCCGCTTTCACCGTTTTCGAATGGCAGCTCCTTTTTGACAGAACAGGTTTCGGGTTTTCTTTGCCGTACTCCCAGCAGAGACCTTTATCAGTGTGAATTCGCAGATCCAAGAATTGTAATACTCCATTCTCCGGTTTCTCTACGGTGAAGCGTAGTTCAGGGGCTGCTGATCTTATCAAATGCTCGAGACCGTTCAACAGGTCATCCCGGAAGGTGCACACAAAAATATCATCCACATAACGCCTCACAAAACACGTGTCCTCTCCAAAACCTTGAATTCGATCAAACACAACAGAGTCCAACGAGTTCAGATACACCTCCGATAAAGCCGGTGCAACCGAGGACCCAATGCACACGCCCTCCTTCTGCACAAACTTTTTTCCCTCATACTCCACAACCGTAGACTGAAGATAATAATCAAGAATGACAAGAAAACTGTCTAGCGAAATGCCTGTTTGGGATTGAAACTGAACCAGATTCGATTCTAGCGCATCCTTCACCCTTGTCATCAATCTATTTTTCTCCAGAGAATAATAGAGGTCCTTAATGTCCATCGATAAAACTGCACATTCTCTCCCGTGGTTGACCTCCAATATACTGATTAACTCGTTCGAATTCCTGAGGGACAATGACTTATCTATATGTGTAAACTTTAGACCGTTCTGTAGAAACTTTGAAACTGATTTCTGCCACGTGCCACATTCGTTAATCACCGCCCGAAGAGGCATTTCCGGTTTATGATCCTTTAAGAAAAATTTTACACTTAGCGTTGACCGCATTGGACCTAACAGACTCTTTGCCACACCTTCCAAATCGTCCTCCTTAAGAACCGAAACGATCTTTGCCCTTAGCTTAGCAAGGTTTCCATTCCATTCATAGAAAAGTGAATTCATCGTTTCGTCCGTTTTCATTTGAAAGACCGACCCGGGAAGAATGGCAAACTTCCCAGATTTGTCCGTTTGCAGTAACTTCACTGATCTCGCTTCTAAGTCTTTTTTGACCCCACTGATTTCACGAAAATTTCTCTTGTCATTTGGATACCCGTTTCCCATCACTTTCTCCATTTTACTAACAGCAACATCTATAAACGCTACTCGCTCATCAGGGTTAACCTTCCTGGCAATAGTCTGCATGCACGAAAAAACATCCAGCTTTGATGGCTTTATGTCTAGACAACATTTCGGTCCTCTCCCCAAAATTTCTTCCGATTTTGACGAAATAAGTTCACTGTACGGGTTAACAAACGACGTCTGAGGCATACAACCACCATTATTGTAGACCCAAGACTTCCCGCTCTCCTGACGCATAGAACCACACTTGATACTGTCCAAAACAATCCTACGTTTCACATACCAAAGACGGTCGAAACGGGCCTTCTTCATTCTGTTCCAATGATGGTAGTCCGGGTGGTGCTTGAACTCACTTCCAACCAGGAGGGACCACAGTCTTTCACACGCGCTGCGGATATCCTGGATCCTTTGAGATGCACCATCTCTGTAAGCCTTGATTATCTTCTTCTTGAACCTCCACGGTATCCCTGATGTCGATAGATGCTTGAAGAGTTTTGGATCAATGTAGTTCTTCCGCAAGGAGATGCCAAAAAATGCAACGTCGGCTTCCAATTCCGCAAGACGGCGACCCAATTTGTCCAGCACGTTGAAAGCTTCATGAATAACGGCAATCGGCGTCGGTGTGAACGTTTGAGTATTCGAAAAGGGGGGACTAAGCCTGCTTCTGGCACAATTATTGAAAAAACGGTTGCCCTTTCAGTTACGTAAGAGGAACTAATTTCAACTCTAAGCGTGCTGAAATAAAATACAGTACTTGAATACATACTTACCCAGAAATTGTGATTGTAGGGATATTTTTTAAGCTCATTACCTCCGCTAGGGAAATGTTTGTGGCTAGTGGTTGGTCACAGGAGCTGTCAATCATCGTTCGTTTATGTAGAGAGGACATTGGGCATTTATGAGAGAGTGACCCTGGTGGTTATTGCAAGTTTTTCGCCTTTTCTCGCGTTGAAGTTACACCTTCGGGTAAAACGAACGTGCTATCCAGATTCAGCGGGATAAGAATACGCCTAGAATTCTCCTCTAGTCTTTTTTTTCTTTCAAAAAGTGTTTCAGCTTTTTTTTCAAGGCAATTTCCAAAAACATTGCAATAGAGCGCTTCAGTTGCTCTTGAATGGCGATCGCCAGCGAGAAAATGTTTACAACTGGTAAAGTTGCTTCTAATTTTAAATCGTCGATGTTAGACATTACAAAGGCAGTGAAGCACGCTGTGAAACATTAGAACCTTCAGCACAAACCACTCTACACTACTGCTACACAATACAGATTCTTTATTCAAGCATATCCTTCTGATGTCTACTTAAATTGTCTCCACTTAAATGTTTTCGCTCTCCATTGTGGGTTTTCGGTCTTAAGAGGGTGGATTTTTGTGCAAATGCTCTCTCACAGGTGCTGCACTGGTATGGTTTCTCCCCGTATGGACCTGTTTGTGACTCACCAAGTTACCACTTTGTGAAAATGCTTTTTGGCAAACCTCACAACGGAATGGCCTTTCATTCGTGTGAGTCCTCATGTGAATTCTGTAAGTATTTGCTTTCAGCAAATACTCTCCGGCAGACAGGGCAGCCAAATGACTTGTTACCCGTGTGAGTCTTCATGGACTTCGTAAGTGACCGCTCTGAAGAAATGCTTTCACAGGACAGTGCGAGGCGCTTTCCCCTTAGGAATCTTTTCGTGAACGGTGACATGTTCCACATTATGACTGAAGTAAGGGGCAGAACCAGCGCTGCTGCGGGTCCTCACGTCGGGGCTGGGTAGAGGGTTGCAGCACGTCCAGTTCACCTCTCGGGGAAGCAGGAGTCGCTTTCGCTGTCCCCATCTGCCGCAGGCAGTCTGCTCCCAACTCGGCACTGTTGGGGACGCCCGAGAATAAGACAAGGAAAGTCCATTAGAGGGAGAGAACACATAGACATTAGACAAGCTTAACAAATCTGCACTGCCTTCAGCAGAAAGTTGCACACACAAACAGGCGTCCCGACATCTGTTCATTTCGGAACAAAAAATACAAGCTCGGCAAACAAGAACCATTGAAGTACTAAATAAAACGTCCACTACATCAAAGTGTTATCACACTTCGAGTTGATGAAAAATTGCTGAGCATAGTCAGGGTGTCGTAACTGAAATTGTTTTCAAATTCTTCTGACTTGTTCAGGTTTCCCGGCTGCTTCATCAAATTTTCATGACTAACCCTTAAGAGGATAGGACATTCCTGAAGTGCAGTCTTTTATACGGAAAAGACCAGTATATCTGACGACCAACACTGCAGCGTGCAATCCACGATTCAATTACCTTGCAAGCTCTATTCTGATATTTCTTGTTGAATAGATTGTCTAATTTAAAATAAACTGCACAAACATGTTAGCACGTGCGAAAGAGAAATTTGTCTTGGTGTGGTGTGTTTCAAGAGGATGTGATTCAGGTTCCGTCCAGACTCTAGTTTCTGAGCAGACATTGGCATTGGCATCGCTAGACTTAGTTGCATGCATGTGCGTCACACCACCACAAGCATTGTCTGCAGGCACCCAAATAAGAGAAAGGTTAATTTTCCTGTCCGACCCTGATTGGGATAGAAACCCTAGATTTTCCACTGACCAAATCCCCAAAACTTAAATTCCAGGCTTTTTCAGGCTGGTAGACATCTAACAGCTCCTTTATGCAGAGTTTTTATGTGCACCAATTTATCTTGCATTCAATCACCTCATCTCAATACTAATTGCTACAAGCAATGAGCAAGTTTTACTGCCGCACCTCAGATCTGCTACAAAAATTAGGCTGCAGCGCGCTGCTATAGCACTGTCGCTATAAGTACACCATACTGTGGAGGTGCCATGCAGCATTGTTTTACAAAATGTCCCTGTAGTAGAGTAAATGTCACAGTACGCCAATGCAAAACCATACAATACTTGAGTATACAAGCAGTGCTTTCCGTACAAGAATGCTGTTCAAATAAAATTTCTTATATTTTGTAGCCTCAAACACCAGGTAGGCAGGAGCAAGCACGGTAGACAACCAAATCACACCGATTTTGTTTGAACAGATCGCAGTGGTGGTGAATGCGATCACGTTGGTCGACTGCTTATGCTCATCTAAAGGGGATCCATTTGACGCAACGGGGAGACTCATTTTGATTTGATGATGGTGGACTGGTGTAAACAACGGCAGTGTGTAGAGGATGTATGCTCCCAAAAGTTGAGTTATAGCCAGTGGGAAGGACTCTCTTTGCACAGCATAATGTGCCATTGGCCACACCTCGAGAGTTGCCATATGGCCGATTCTAGTGAGCGCTCGAAGACAGCCATCGAGAGTGATGCGTCACGGGAGAGTGATGTCGCTTTTCCCAGTACAGACAAAGTTACAAGGAGGCTGTGTTATGAGCCGTTATGAGCATCGCCACGTGGTGGCGTCCACCGCGTTACAACCTAGCCGTTTTAGATGTTCAAGGTCTGGTTGGACAGTGCCAGCAGCGGGGAAAAGTGACGCACCAGCGCTCCAAACTTCACCGACCCCCTCCCCTCTCCTTGCAGGAGTTGAATAGGTGCAAGAGGGAAATCCGGTTTGGTCAAGTTAGACAGCGAGCGGACGCACGCAGATTTCCGCTCTACTTCTACGGAGCGGTGCTGCTTTTACGGGAGCAATTGGCGATACTATGAGAGCATCCACCAGGTGCAATCTGGCAATCGGCTTATTCGTTATTATAAGATTTTAGCGTCTTTTTGAACAAAATATGGGTCTCTGTGATGTTGCCGGAATGTAGCTGACATTTAAACAATAAAATTTCCACTATAATGTCGCTTCAGTGCCCTTTAAAAAATACCTGAGCTCACGGGGAAACTGCTCAGTTCAGGTGACATCTTCCAGTGAGAGATTTTTACAAGTATTAAAAAACTCTTACGAGGAGAGGGACATTGCAGAAATAAATCTCTGGAATCCAAAATGAACTCTAGATATTCCCAACCAAGTCTACAGAACATGGCCACGTCATATTCTCTTGTACATGCTACCCATGACACTGCGATTACATCTGGCGCTGTAATAGGACCCTGTGCAAACAAGCGCATGCCCCCAGGTTGCACACAAAAATGCTGGGAACCTCGAGGCCAGCATTTCTAAGAGCCCATTACAACAGATTTGTGTATACAAATACAATTATGACACGATTTTTGGTCTTATTTGTTGCATGAGCCGCTTTAGTGGCAACACGTCTTCACAAGTGCCGACTTTATACTAAGAACATAAAGGGCTTTGAAAAAACACCCCCACCTTGCTTCTCATAGATATCAGATACTTATCTCATAGATATATAGGTACATATATAACATATGCAAGCGAATATATAACCTTTAAGGGGTAATGTGGTTGAGCATGTTGGTGTCTGATTCACAATAACAAAAGTGAGCATGGAAGACAAACAAACAACACAGGCTTTCGACTTGCAACAAAACGTTAACTGGTGTCACTTTGCCTCCTGAAGATCAACGGGGGAACGTCAAGGAGGGAGGGAGGGTGGTGGATGAGAGAAGCAGGAGCTTTGTGGCCCTGCAAGCGGCAATGCGTAGGAGGGTATATATATATATATATATATATATCTCGATCTTTGACTAACTGTTTCAACAGCGCTCCCAGAAACCTGTCCTCTCCTTCTCTAGCCATCATTTGTCCGGAACTGTTCAGTCTCTCCTTTCCTCCTCTTGCAAAAAGTCCTGCTGTCACATGAACAGAGTGAGCCTGTCGCTGCAATTCGCCTGGCTCCCTGTCCAAAGGAGGCCCCTTCTGGGTCCCCGTCTTCCCACCCTGCGTGCATTCCTTACTCCCACAACACGGCACACCAATTGGGCGCGCTTGGACATCGTTTTGGCACCAGAGTTCTATTCACATGCAAATTTAGATCGGGAGGCATGTGCACGCAAGTCACCAACCCAGAACCCCCCCCCCCCACCCAAACATGCACAAAAAAAAAACAAAAACAAGCTTAGTGTTTTCAGCCCTGCATGATGGAGGTGTACAATATTCCTCTTGCGTGTGGAGTCTAATACGTCGGCCAGACGGGGTGCTGCGTGAATGACCGTCTCCATGAATACGCCAAGGTGATCTCGTCTCTTTCAATGGACTCCTTCCATCCAGTTGTGACTCACACCAAAAACTCCCCTCGTGCACCTCAGAGTTCTCGAGACCAAATCCTCGGGGTGCACAAATCTCGATTTGTGCGCCCCGAGAATCTCGATCTATCCTGCCCAGCCTTTCCCTTTCAGATTGAGAGATTCGGTTCTTGCGAGGAGAGGGTTCCTCCAAGATATAAAAAAAGACAAAATTCCCGTATATCTCCTCTCTCTTGTCCGCGTCTTCTCCCCTCCCCTCCCCCCACTCCGTCCCCTCTTCCCCAAGGTGGCACCACCGGCTATCGGCACTCAGGGTTCCATGTAACGGCGACGTGTCGAATGACATACATTATACATATGCGTAGCCACTGGCAGGGCTGTACAGCTCCCGCTTCTCTCACCCACAACCCTCACTCCCCGATTGGCCCCTCTCCTTCCCCCTCATCTACTCCCACAACGCCTACAACACAACAACCCTCACTCCCTCCCTCCCCGACGCTCCCCGTCAAGCTTCGAGTCAAAGTGAAATCAGTAAATGTTTTGTTGCAACCCGAAAACGTGTGTTGTCTGTTTGACTTCCATGTCTCTTTTTCGTTATCATAAATTGAAGGGGTACTCCAACGATTTCTTCATGGTCTCCAATTTGACTGCAAATTTGATAAACACACCAACGAACATAGCTGAAATAGTATCCTAAATATTAGGCCAAAATATGTTTTTTGCGAAGTTATTGAATTTACTATTTTGGTCCTCGCCATGTTTTTAAAACTAAAACTGTCTACTGGCAACAACGAAAAAGTGCCGCCAGTGGAAGGCATGGGTTTATTCTTTAGACTGTAGATATTGCTCCCAACTGATTACAAGCAGTTTCATGGTGTCAAATTAATTATTTGGAAGCTCGCTCCAGTACCCGCGCACCAGCCTGGGACAAATGCTTGGCATGGTCCATTTCTTAAACTGCTTGGTCGACTGGCAAGCCTGCCTTCCACTGATGTCACGGCACTGAAAGTGCGGGTATATCTGAATGTTGGTTTTTGCAACATTTTCATTTGCCAATTTCACAATAATTGTTATGAATTTCACGATACTAAATAGCATACCGGAAAGGGTAAACGCCAGGGCTTCAGAAAATATAGTTAGCTGGGGTACCTAAAAAATCGGCGGAGTACACCTTTAAGGTTCACCAGCAGGCATAGGACACATGAAAAAGCATCATGCAACTCTCTAACAGAGTTTCCACAGGTGTAACATGATGGATGTCACTCATGGGTGGCACCTGTTCTAATGCAAATTTAGAACAGTTCTCCACATGAGCACTTTTCGGCAGGTCAAACACTGTCACTGTCACTCTCTTTTTGAATTCATCGATGATGCATCAAGCTGGTCACACGCCCAAACGAGCAAGTGCTGGACTCGAATAGCCTTTCCCCTCTTGTCCGTCCTTTCGTGTCTCATGATGACAACTCTGTCGCGGGTGAAGGGCAGAAACTGCATTGGTGTGTCCTCCCATGCTGAAAAGCCTTCAACTGCTGTCTACCCAACTGTCTTAAGGAAAGGTCTTGCTTGCAGTGAACCTGCAGCCCTGCTCTTTGCCAGTGGTGGGTCTTGCTCAGGACGTGTGGGTCTTGCTCGGGACGTGTGGGTCTTGCTCGAGACATGTGGTACATCAAATTAAACTGGCCAAAGACACTGATGTACCGACATGTTCAAATGATGCACCCTGCACAGTAGATAAAGCAATAGCATTTTAAGCGCTTGCATACTTTTCAGCACATATTTTCCTGCTACACTTTTAAAGATCACCCACATCAATTATTGAAACTCCCAAGTTTATTTATGTTGTTTGCCATTGAGCTGGAGTCAAAATGAATGCAGTGGATATAGCTTCAGAGCAGAATATTTTTTCTAGGATTTACAAGCATATAGACATACAAGCTGATATTGAAATAATTGTGATTGCACAGATGAGCTGGTAAATGATGATACTGAAAAACCCTAGAGAAAAGGGAACACAAAAAAAAGGGTTGTGCTTGTCTCTTTTCGCTTCTCCTCCCTGGGAATCTTCAGTATGTAAGCTGCTATGTTCTGCAGCACCCTATCCTATGCTAAACTTCTGTCATTTTGAAAAAAGCCAATGGCTAGTCATGCACTAAAAAAAGACACCTTTTGCAGTAAAAAATGCAGTAAAGGCACAGGTCTCTTTGTGCCTTATAGATGTCAACTGCGGAAATGCATGCTGGTAAAGACTGCCTCGCAAAGGCTTGAGTCACTTGGAACATGAAACTGGCACACTGTGTCGGAAGTAGGGCTTGGGAAGGAACCGGCTGTGCATAACTGGCCGTGTCTGGGCCACACTGAATTTGTAATGAATTTGAACGAGCAGGGATGGTTCCAACATTTGCATAGGGCTGGCGATGGCACGTTCACCAAAACAGTGATGACCTGCAAGATTTAAAAGTGTGAAGGGACAAGATAAAGTCTCTCCTGCAAAGCAAGCACACAATTTTTCAAGGCAGCAACATGACACACAAAATATCACTCATAATTGAGGCCATCTTTAGCAACAAATACAAACCATATTAATGATAATACAGCTGCCCAGAGTTGGCTCCATTGAGGGATGCCTCTTTCTTTGAGGCACCAATTCCACGATTCCTTCGACAACAGACATTGTCAATGGTTGACCCGCAAGCACAAATTAAAGATTTATTAATGTGACACCGTCTATGGTGTTTGTCTGGGCTACCTGTCTGCGGCAAAGTCGAATCTGACATTAATAAATGCTTAAAAAAAACAAGGGTGCAACAAAACATTTTCTCATCTCTCGTCTGCCACACAGCCCACAAATTACGCCGCATCACCAATTATTTCTTTGCCAGTAGTTGCCCCACTAGAGATATCTGTATGTGTGCCCCACTTCGGGGGGTGTACTGCATGTAAATGAGCAATTTTATTCGCTGGATTTTTCAAGTAGACCGCATAGACCTAATCGCCGTTTTGTGATGGTGGTTGGTGTACATACTACAAGTCATGTACCACTCTAATCGCGTGTTGCTGCGCGTGTTGTCAGTGCGTCACTACCAGACTGTGCGTCCATATAAGTTTTGTGTTCCTTGAATAACCTTGTTATTCACCTCTTGACAGAAGAGGGTCATACATTGTGTCAGAAGTGACCACGACAGGCCGTACTCTGCCTGCGGGACTGCTTGCCATGACAACCACCTATGAACCCTGATGCGAAGTGCAATGGCAGTCCGCCATCCAGCAAGTCATCCCTCAAGCCATGGCGGCGCTACTACAGCTCCCAAGACCCCTGGATACCTCTGGAACACTGGCAAAGTTGGAAAACCTGGGAAAGTGAGTTCAAACTTTTTTCCACGGCTACATTACTGAACCACCAACCAAAAGAGGTAAAAGCGGCAACATTGTTAACGACGATTGGAGAGGAGGCAAGGAAAACATGTAGCACGTTACTTCGAAGAAGACGAGGACAGGCAGGATGCTGAAGTACTTCAAAGAAGTTTGAAGGTTTCTACAAGCCTAGACCTAGCGCACCACGAGTTCCGCTTCTAAACAAGGGACTAGAAAGAAGGCAAAAGTTTCAACGAGTGGTTAACCGACCTTCGTATCCTGGCAAGAAGTTGCGACTTCGGGGACCACGAGAAATGCATGCTACGAAGCCGCATCATCTTAGGAATCTGGGATAAGAAAGTGCAAGAACGGCTAATCTCTGAAAACCCTTTGTATGCAAACACGCTCGACACCTGCAGGACACGCGAGCACGGAAAAGAACAGTGTCAAGAAATTCAAGGCGCTTCAAAACAACCGTCAGAGGTCAACTTAGCTAAAAAAAGCATTGAGGGGACACTGATACTCCCCAAAAAATATTTTTATTTTTTGCCAGGCAATTTATTATGATGTCGGAAGACTACCCAATCAATATTTTGCTACAGTATCACATGCATTTTTAATAAAGTAATAAAGAAATGAAACTGCTCGAAACCGAAAATGGACTGGAGAGGAAGAAGAAATAGAGAGGGGGAGAAAGTTACCAAAAATCATGTGACTGTGCAACATTTTTATTTTTTTTCAATCAACGTATTTGCAGTTTTTAACAAGCCACAAAAAATGGGTGGCATATTTTTTATATCTATTTTTAGCATTAAGTGTAGTGCCTTCAATGACCGAGAACTTTTATTATCTTTGGTGGTTGTATCTAAACCATGAAAACGGCACGTGACCATGGAGAACACAGCGAGCGTGACTCAAACCGGCCAGTTCTCGATCGGCGGTTTTCGGGAGGAAAGAAAACGAATTTCGAGTCGCAAATTGTGTTCTGGACAGTTGGGCTCTCACACTGATCTCAATGACAATTGCTGGATCGCGCTTGTCCGGCCTGGCGAATGCGGTCACTGGCGGCCATCTTTTTGGTAGAGTTATATCATCTCTAGCCAAGATACAGCTGCTGAAGCCACCTGGCAGCCACCATCATCCATCCGCTGGCAAACGGCGATTGGCAGTTGTGGTGGCAGGCTGCCATCAAAGAAGCTGGGTGATATTCCGTAACTGATCGAAATTGTTTGACAAAACATGTTTTAAAACCCGGCGTGAACGGTAGCCCGGTCTTTGAGGACCCGGTGAAAGTTTCACGAATCAAGGCATAACCGGGAAAACAGCTACAGCACGATCGGTCGCATCGGGAAAGCATCAAAGCAGACGCCGGTACGTAGTCTGCTGGCGTGCAGCTGCGCTGCTTTCCCCGTGCATGCGCTGTGAGAACTTTCGCCGGGTCCTCAAAGTTGAGGCTACCGCTCTACGCTTCGGGTTTCAGGAATCTGCTTGCCGTCGAACAACTTCAATCAAGCACGAAATATCACCCACGGTGACAGTGTACTAGATCTACGGCTATTTTATGACAGCCTGCCGCCATTGCGCTGTCCGCCATATTACTATGATGGCTAGAGATGATATAGTCTACCAAAAAGATGGCCGACGGTGGCTGCATTCAGTCCATAGGTGAGCTGGTCAAACGCCATCCAGCAATTGTCATTGAGATCAGTGGGCTCTCATATCTCATGTACAAATAAAAGCCTTGGCTAGCATAAATACCTTGTCAGTGTCCCTAAGCGTACATGTCCGAAGTGCGGATATAAAAAACACTGTGGCGCCGCATGCCCAGTGTTTGTGTTTGGTAAAACTGATTGTAAGAGGTGCGGAAAGCGTAACTATTTCCCGACAGTCTGCACAAACATTCCAAGTGAAAATGAGTGTAAAATGCACAAAAAAAGGGACTTCGTCAGCTGGAGGCTAGCAAAGGCGAATACTATTGGTTTAAGACTTTAACAGTAGATGCAGTCTCTCGAGAAGATCGCTGGCAAGCCACAATCGAGAGTGACGGCACATCTGTGAAGTGCAAGCTGGACACTGTATCATCTTACCGCAAAAGAAGCGCAACCATGTACTGCCGTTATGAAAACCTTTTATGGGCATAAGACGCAAGCTTCCAAAAATTCTTCTGGTACTTCGAAAAAATAAAAATCTTAAGCTGTTTTTTGTAACGGAGCGAGATGTCCTGGTTACACTTAGCGGTGACACAGCGGAACGTCGTCTTAGCCACATCATATGTGTAGCAGCAGTGGAAAACAGTGACAAACTATACTGAAGTGGCTCTGCCTTATGAAGATGTCTTCCAGGGACTAGGCCAACTGAAAGGAGTACTGTAACACATGAAACAAGCCCGGAACAGAAGGGGTCGTCAAGCTAGCAAAAAGAGTTCTAGTCGCCCTTGACGACAAAGTGAAGGCCGAGCTCGAACAAATGGAAGCAGATAAGGTCGTCGTCAAGGTACCTCAACCGACTGAATGGGAAAGTTACATGGTCGTCACCAAAAAAGAAAAAGTAAGAATATGCCTGGACCCATCGGACCTAAACCAAGCCCTCGTCAGAGGACACTATCCAATGCCAACGTTGGAAGATGTCGCGCCGAATCTCAGCGGAGCTAGATACTTTTAGACACTTGACGCGGCCTCTGGATTTTGGCACATAGTTGGACGAAGAAAGTTCTCGTATCAGCACCATGAACACCCCGTACTGCAGATACCGGTTTTTGCGCATGCCTCTTGGCATATCAACTGCACCGGAAGCCTTTCAACGGGCCATGCACAAAGCGCTCGATGGACTATAAAAGGTCCCCGTCGTCATGGATGACATTCTTGTATGGGGACAAACCAAGGAGGAGCACAATTAAAATTTGAGAATGGTACTGGAGCGCTGCAACAACCACAATCTGAAACTCAACAAGTGCCAGCCTCTGCAGGAACAAGTCCGATACCTAGGACACACACACACCCTCACAGCTTGGATCCCAAGAGACTTCAAGAAATCCTGGACATACCGGAGTTGAAAGACAGAAAGCATCTACAAATTTTTCTTGGAATGGTTAATTTCGTTGCACGATTTATACCAAACATGTCAACAGTTCGGCATTGCTACGAGAGTTGCTAAGAAAGGATGTCGCCTTTGTTTGGACTGAACAGCACCAAACGGCTTTTGAAATACTGCGCAACTGTCTCACCAATGCTCATGCTGGCGTATTTCCAGAAAAAGAAACCTGTCACGCTTTCAGTAGATGCCAGTCAGACAGGTGCAGGGTCAGTGATTTTACAAAATGGACAGCCAGTAGCGTATTCGTCACAATCCCTAACAGAAACCGAGCAGCGATAAGCACAGATGGAAAAAGAGATGCTTGCTAAAAAAAAATCTTTCAGCCTTTCCACAAGAGCAGTGGAGCTGCACTATGTGCCGCCGTCGCTCATAGATGGCGGCAGCTGTCCAGAGGGTTGTGTCCAGATTTATTTGTCCACGAACACGAAACTGGGGAACTGGCGCATAACAGCTCCGCTGTAAAAAAACATAATATGGAGCCACCAGAGGGCACACCGTGCTTCGATCCTGGCTGTCCTAGTTTAAGATACAGGCTCTGTAGTCCTGGCCGCTTTCGGTCGCTAAGCCTAGGCCAACGTTACTATCGGGTGATTCAAGGAGCAGCCAGGCTCTTTAAATCGACCGGAAAATTCGGTTTCTTAACCTATTGCGTCCTGATTTTGTACAGCGTTAGCCACAGGTGGTGCATTTTTTTCTATAAAATTACGCAAAGAGCGAGCTTATTTGAGGAAAAAGTAAAAAAAGAAAAAGGATTAACTCCTATGGAAACAGAGCGAAGCCACCTGTCTTCAAACCAGAGGGTGCCCAATGGTTTGAAGACCGGTGGCTTCGCTGCATTTTCATAGGAGTTAAGCCTTTTCCTTTTTTACTTTTTTCTCTCAGGTAAGCTCGCTCTTTGCGAATTTTATAGAAAAATGCACCACCTGTGGTCAACGCTGTACAAAATCGGAACGCGATGGGTTAACAGTGGTGGGAATGCCCACAAGACTTTTGGAGCAGCTCGTGTAGCAGGCAAAAACGTGTTTTGGAGCAGCTGTAACAACTTTTGTAGCAGGGGTCTGCCGCCCAGCAAGACAGGTAAACAACAGCACAAACTTATTAATTTTGTCATGTACACAGATCTCTTGACTAGAATCAATAGAAACAATTCAAATAACCCGCAATAAATGACAAAACAAAAATTGATTAGCATGTACAACTAAAAACCAATACTTGTACTGGATGCCCCCGGTAAAAACTAGCACCGCCCAGCATGACAGGTAAACAGAATATAAATGAATGTGTCTGAAATGTATACAGATCTTTCATAGTATGATGTGAAAACAGTAGCCCAATCAATTGGGAACAGAACATATATTACATTTCTTTCTGGTGTCTTACACAATACAACTGAGAACAGTTGATTGTCTGATCGCACACAATGCAGTAACCGTCCTCTTCTCTCTCCCTGGTCTGCACCAGAGCACAATGCGGTCTCCATTATCATCCGTCTGTTGCAGTATGTCCACATTAAACTTGCTATGACACCCTGCACAGAATATGCTCAACATTAATATTTCCTTGATGATATCAACAGAATTTACCATGACAGTATTCAAATGTGCATGGCTTTTAAAAGATAAGTCACTGAATGCAAGATTCTTGAAAAAGTTAGATATTTTCAACCTGGCTATTGGCTGACTGACAGAGCGGCACTGTTTTCACAAGTCACTGAGCAAGCAAAATATTTAAGAAGCCTGCTCTCCTTAAAATTTGAGGCAGCAAAATATTTAAGAAGTCTGCTCTCCTTAAAATTTGAGACATACGCTTAAACTCGGATACACGCCGGGGCTACCAATACATTCGCGACACAGCTAACGCAAAGACGACACCGTACCGTTTCACATAATGGCCAGACTCAACATTTTGCAAATTTGGAATGTGCAAGTTCCCAAAACATCTCGCGGGCTGAAAAGAAAAAAAATCGCGATCAGATGTGATATTGTAAACGCCTTAATTTTAGCGAGGGCCTAATTAAGCCATCGCAAAATATTAGTCATGCAAATAAGACATACCATGGAAACGAATAAAAAGCATACATACCATCTGGTTGCGAACTTTTTTACCCGCGAAATATCCCGGAAACCTGCACTTTCCAACTTCGCAAAACGTCCAGTCAGCAAAAATAGTCGTTACGGAATTAACCAGCACCATGCTTTACAATCATTGGTAGGTAACCCGAATGAGATTTCACCGCACTAGGTAGTAGTTTTGGCGACAACCTTCCAATTCAAAAAAAAAAGAGAAAAACGAGCGATGACCTGTTCATGCCGTGCTCCGTATAGCACATGCGCACGTGGTGATGCTTTCTTCGCCGCTTATTGAGCCTTTCGCTTTAATAATAATATTTTTATTTGCACCATAAATATTATTATTATTACTAACTGTTCGAGAATCACAGAAGCAGCACACTCCACGCGTATCACGAAAAGCGTCAATCGCGAGCCGATTTGTCAATCGCACAAGCGAAAGTGTTCGAACACGGTTTAAAACGCGCGTGTTAATGCGCTCAGTTTAGGTTTGCTACACCGTAAATAAAGTGCTGCGGCAGGCCAACATAATGATGAAAGAAAGGGACCCACTAGTGTTGAAAGCGCCATCGCAGAAGCACAGAGGCGAACGGGCCCACCCGCCCAAACAAGGAAGACAGGATTAGGATTGGATTCTGTTGGCTATCGGCTGTCGTTCGTCTGGTTCGTCTTGACTATCTATAGTACTCCTCTTCGTATTGGCGGGTAACTTGCGCCACCTGGTGTTCGTTCTGAGGCGACAAGGAGCTCTTTGCAATTTTCGGTCGCGGAAATGTTCCTTTGGAGCAGGGATGGCGCAATTTCAGCAAAAAACACCCAATTGTAGCAGGATGTAGCAGCATCTATGAATTGGCGCAGCTAGGCGCAATTGGCGCAGCATTCCCACCACTGGATTAAGAAACCGAATTTCGCAGTCGATTTAAAAGCCTGGCCGCTCCTTGATATCACCCAGTAGATTAGCTCAGTTACGGAACTGCCCATAGACGCTGCTTGCTTGAGCAGCACCCCCTTCTGCCCCTACTGCTGCCACCCGTCGTTTGATGCACCACCGGTTTATGATGGCTGCTATGGTAACTGCAGTGTATTCCATGGAATGCATATGTTTTGATGCACAGCATCTAGATGGCCTTTGGCCATACTCTATGGAATGCGCAGTATTGCAACGACAATCTAGATGGCGCTTCATACGACTGGAGGCAGACTGAAGTGAGTGAGGGGTAGACCCCTTCGCGGGAGTTCCACAACTGTAACTGTAATGTTCCTAAAAACGTAGACACAAAGTACTGCACATAAAACTCTTGATCATTACAACCACTGGCTGCCGGTTAAGGCAAACTGCGAACAGCCGCGATAAGCTAGGCTATGAAAAGCCCCATTGTGCGTCACAAACATCAAACTGTCACACTCGCTGGAAACTGGAGACTGGAGCGCCAGTCAATGTTTCAGTTTGTACGCGGGTGGTTGTCACGAATTTTATGCTGCTACAGATAACATTACAGTCAACACAAGCATCGGCCCGGTCGAGTCAGCGCGCTCCAAGAACGGCTCACACAGGATGGTGTCCGGCGCCACTTGAGCTTCGACCCCAAGTTAGGGAGGGGACGGCGTCACAGCGAGTGATTGGTGGAGTCGCGCCATGCCGGTTCGTTCCACACGGCTGTGAATTCCACAGCACCTGTAGTGCTGACGCGGCTTTTGAATGGTACGAAAATCGCGGTAAGAACCGGTGATCGCGCGCTCGGGTTAATCACGCTCAAATGCCAAAGCGGCTACACTACGTTTTTAGACGCTAAACGAGCGTTCTTCATGTCAAGAACTTACACGTCAGCCATCTTCGGTCCAGCAGACTCCCAACATTATCAACATAAACGGTCCGCTGCATTGCTGTCAAGAACCAAGAGGCAAGAGACACCGTTGACGCGCAATGACGCCGTTCTACGCCTTCCATCCATAGTAAATAAGAAAAAGAAATGAAAGTGTCTGGACGCTGCTGGACGCCCATACTGCCCATACTTTCACCAAGCTCTGACATCACCACCTGCAACAAAGAGACGCGTATCCTAGCGGTGGTGGAATGAATCTGGCATTTTCGATGGTCTTAATTCCGAGTCAAAATGATTTTTTCTTTGAATTCTTCAGCGCGACGCAGAAAAAAAAAAGAGAACGAGACAAAACCCAGCGAAGCGCTAGAAGTGAGATGCGAGGCGCAGCTCAGGTGAGTTTGTAGTTTGTACTCAACGTTGTTTGTACTATTTAAAATGAGGGCGCCACAGTTTGTTTCAGCGCAGAGTACTACGCACACATTTTCCAATATATCCCTTAGGCCTCAAGTGAAAAAAAGATAAACATAAACAAACAGTAGCAGAAGTTCAGGTGCATTCCCGGAGCAGCAGATCTCGGAAACCTGCGGAAACCACTATTTAAAAAAACTAACCCACCACATTGATTTCAGATGGCGCCACCATAGAGTTATTATAATGTACGCTAGAGGTTCAACTGGCGCTAGTGTCTATGCGACTTCCGTGACGCAAATTGAAGCAGACAGCAACCAGTCTACTTTTGCGGTGCTCCTGTGCATTCCTATGGGAAAACGCGCGTGCATTTTGCCTCTTCGCGGAAAAATAACACGGAACACTTTGGTTATTTGGGTCGTACCGAATAGTATGTACTTTGATTAACACTGTGAAAGTGTAATTGCTTTAGTTAGTGCATTTTTTTTCATCAGTGAACGATGTTTAACTTCGCTACATTTCAGTCCCAAACGTGTGTTCCGCAGCAGGTGTGTAAAAACAAGCGACGATTCGAAGCACAATTACAATCGAAAGGAATATAGAGTGTGTTCAAGGCTCGCCAGCATTCCGGTGACGCTTATATATTGATAATATGCCAGTCCTGTCACTGTATGAAAATGACCCCGCCGTGCATGAGCGGATAAAAACATTCAAAACGTAGAGAATAAACTCCGTGGGCTATGGAAGGTGTCTCTTCGTATTGTTTTCTCTGCCGGGCAGCTTTTATCGGGCACTTGTTCTCAAAGATTTCGAGCGTGCGGGTGATATTTTGAACGTAGAACAAGCAGCTTCGCTCAGAGCAGAAAGAATAAAGCGGTACTTACTTATTTAAAATCGGAATAGATTACGTGGCCTTCAATTTATTTTGATCCTACATGCACGTGTAGTTACTGATCCAGTGTTACTGCGTAGTTCTTGCCGTCTTTCTTAATTTCCAGATGTTCTTCTTTCGTTTGGCACGTATATCCCCCACGCTGAAAAGCACCGACGTCGCGTTCGCGCTAACAGTGTCCGACAGTGCACAAAAATACACGTACGAAACCGTTTTAGCACCGTTTTTAATGCGATGAATTTGAAAGAAAAACGCCGTAACTGACCAATTATTTCGTCGGCCTGACTGAGAAATGTTCCAAGCTACCTAGTACGTACGAATTATTTGGGATATTTGCTCTTATGACCGAGCGCAGGGAGAAAATGCACTCACTTTTTCCCATAGAAATGCATTACCGGAAGTCAATTTTAGACTGGTTGCTGTCTGCTTCAATTTGCGTCAGCACACTAGCGCCAGTTGAACCTCTAGCGTACATTATAATAACTCTATGGGCGCCACACGCCCATAAATTTGTTTTATGCAACTTGATTGCCTCTATTGAGATTTATTTGAAATAATGGAAAGGGTGCACAGTCAGAGCAGATGTTTGTCAATTTTTGTAATTCAAGCATATATTTTATTTAATATGTCTTTTATTTTACTAGAAGCTCATAAGAAAACATGCCCTGAATTGGTAACTTTTATGCGGCACTTTACTCTACGACTTCACTGCGGAGCTTATCGATCAACAAAAATGGCGACGAAAGCCAGTAATGCCCTTGACACGAGAGCGGAGCTCGCTGAACTCGTCAAGCGAAAAGCTGAAATTGCGGTAGGTTTGTCTCCATCCAATCGAGAAGTCACTAATGTCTCCGTTGAGGCACGTTTCAGTGTTCTGCAGATCAGCTTGGTGCTTGTTTCGAGCTAAAACAGGCAGCCATCAAAATGGCGGGACTTCAATTTGAGCCCTGCATGCTCGCAACCCGCGACGCCAAAGTGCACGTGCATTTGTTTACATTTGAGTTCAGGTTCTCTACCGCTAAACAGGCACTCGCACTCTTTGAGGGTAAAGGTTTAGTGCGTGAAGGAATATATTTTAATATTTTGATCTCCTTTTACAATACGAAACTCGACTCTTCTACAATGCTCTCCGATCGGCGAGTGTTGGTTAATTTCACGTCTTGCGTCCAATTGAGAAACCGAAGATCTTAAGTGATGGGTCTTCGACGTGTGAAATGTCATCTGAGTTCGAACCACCTTGTTGTGTAAGAAACATATCAAATACCGTAGAAATTAATTCGATGTTGGCCTGCCACCGTAGTTTGACTTTATCTCTTCAACTTATGTTTCTACGATTCTTAGATTATGCTTGTAAGTAACTAGCTTCTGTTTCTGGGCTCCTATATGAAGGCGCTGTCGTGCTAACAGCAAGTGATGTATATTTTGAACTGTTGTTCCGTGCATTATTTGCGTAGCAACTGAAAAGCATTGTTATGGCTAAGCCTCACAGTCTGAGCGTGTTGCTTTGACTTGGGCTGCAGGAGACTTTGGCGAACCTTGAACGTCAGATCTACGCCTTCGAAGGCAGCTACTTGGAGGACACACAGCTCTATGGCAATATCATCAGAGGCTGGGACAGGTATCTCGCCCCAAACAAGTAAGTGACCCCTGCTTCCGTATGCAATACATGCCTTGCACGTGACGTCATATGACACCGTACCGACCGCCACTGGTTAGTACCATGCTCCTGTGCCCAAAATTTCTGTAGGAAATACTTCGCACCATGGAATTTGTTCTTCACGGCAAGCCTTGCCGAGAAGAAAAATGTTGATAGTGTGAAATGTATGCTGCAGAAGGTATGGGAACAGGAGGGTGGTGCGGAGCAGTGGCGGCTGATGTGGCATCAGTGGAAGCTATGTATAAATAGCAAAGGCAGTCCAACCTGTGATGTTATTCTTCGTCTTAAAAGCCAAGGGTAGCTAAAACTACCTGTTTATCACCATTTATTGCAGAAAGGGGTCCTCTTTCAAGCTTCGTTGGTAATTGATGCTGTGGTACTATTTGGAGCTTTCACGGGTGCTATCATCTATACATGCCTTCTTGCACCCACATTAGATGAGAACATTGAACACCAGCAACCGCAATACTGGTGGTTGAGTTGATGGTCGTTTGCAGCGAGAGCCACGGTAAACTGCACCGCGTTAGGCTGTAGCGCCTTCGAAGGCAGCTACTCTGAGGACACACAGCTCTATGGCAACATCATCAGAGGCTGGGATGAAACAATCTCGACGATCATTTCATTGGCATGCCCCGTAATAAAGTAGCCGTCAAGTTATAGAACAGGGATAGCCAGGCTGACCCGGCCTAAGTGCCACAAGCAAAGCCACGAAACTTCGAAGAGCCGCGGGGGGGGGGGGGGTTATATATTTGTAAATAGCAATAAACGAAACTCTAACTACTTTCAGTCTATCCGAGTCAAAAGCAGTCCAACTGTACCTAAGCCAGTAGCACAGGACTACCAATCCGTGTGACCGGCAAGGGGGGGAAAGGTTGGGGAGGGAGCCGCACTGTAACATGGGAAGAGCCGCATGCGGCTCGCGAGCCGCAGCTTGGCCACCTTTGTTATAGAAGGTACAAGTGGCAGGGAAGGGCTGCGGCCGCACGATTACCGAGTTTGCAGGACACATTTCGTAGTTGCGGGTGACGGCACTTTGCATCAACCTTTGCTCGTTTCTGATGTGGATGCCCTTTGCTTTTCACCTTCATCGAACTCGTATCCATGCTTCGAGTGCACCGGCGGACCTGCCTTGCCGAGTATGGGTGAGCATGTCGCACCGCAAGCTTCCGGGCTGCAATTGGTCAGCGGGGGAGGCCAAGTTAACTCTTGCCGAAACACCGCCACCAGGCTAGCGGCCTACGCCCTCCACAACACTGTAACCCTTGTGTTGTTTACCAGTGATGTGCGAAATCAAAACGGCCTCACTGCTTGAAAAAATCTATTAATTGATGCTCCTAGAGCCGCTCCTCAGATAATAGCGAGATTTCAGCGAGTTCCACGCCCTGAACCACGTAATGAGGTTTGTTTTGCCAACACAACAGCCCTCCACATCAAAATCTTTCCTTGGCAGCATATGAATACTTTCTGCTCGGAGCACGATCACACTCACGGCGAAAAATACCGTACATATTACCTGAATGTCATCATTGAAAGATAAGCGTGTGGTTTAGGCTCACATGTAGAAAACAAGGTTCCTTTAGTGTAGATTCGATGCATGTCAGTGCATGTCTGGTCTGTTAGAGGCATCTTACTCCATGGTAAGTGCATACGCATGGTGCGAAGTCAACCACCAGTATGGTGCAGGGCCCCGTCCTCCCCTAGCATGATGTCATGTGCAAGCTATGTATAGTGTCGTTTTGAGAGGTGGTATCAGTTTCTAAAATTGTAGGTTATTAATATCTGTTTCTGGCTATTGATGTGCATTTATGACTATTGTATTCTCTGGTGTTAAACTTTTAAACTTATAGTGATTTTCTTCTAAAATTTTTGTTGGTGCATCTTATACAAAGATGCAACTTATTTTCCTTTTTTTTCAAGTATGTAATGCAGTGGTTTTCAAATGGGGGGTCCGCAGACCCTTTGGGGTCCGCGAAGGCACTCTAGGGGTCCGCGAAGCCCAGCCTCATCAGTCAAGCCCGGAAATAAAAGTTGTCTTTTCTCAGATTGAGAAGAAACATTCCAATTTCCGGGTGATTTTTCTTGTGTATATGTTAATAAGAGAAGTCTAGTTCACACTAGTCCTTAGGTATTTTCATTTATTAAATCACTATCCTAATTAACCTACACTTTTCCTTCCCTTCACCACGAACGGGGTCCTCAGTCATCTCCGCCGATCCACAAGGGGTCCGCGAAACATCAATAGCTGAAAACCACTGATGTAATGTAACTGAAAATTAATTGTGTAGGTTATACAGTCGAGCTCTCATTAGTTCGAACTCCAGGAAGCCACAGCCTTTAGTTTGAAATATCAGAAGTTTGAATTATTAAAAATTTATCCAAATATGATGTGAGGCAAAGTAGCAGTTTGCTATAGGAATAGCTACACATACCAAGCAGATTTTTTACTTTTTTTTTACTTTAAATTAGCATAGATTTTTCAGAAGACATTGTGTGGTTCATGGTAGTGAATCTGATTTTTTAGAAACTAAGATGTTCTCAGTAAACAATACAACATGTTTGGTTCTTCCCATTTTAATTTTTGCCATGAATAGCTCGCTGAACAAGATCATAATTTAAGACAGTATTAGGGTAAATCCACTGTATAATAAAGCATTTATCATAGTTTCTCGTTTGGCAAGGTTACAGGCGACTTTAGTTTTTCGAATTTTTAAGCTAGCAGATACCTGCTGTTGATCCATGAAGAACTTTAAAATAAGTGCGACCATTATAAGATCTAAACAAATACAGCAGCGCAGCGTAGCGTGGAGTTTACAATCGGTCAAATCTAATTTTGGATTTCTTTGTTGAGGCGCAATGGACTGGAAGCACTAAAAATTGCGCAAGTGTGAAGTCAATAATAATAAAAGTCATACCTTGCAGTCAGATTTGTAGATGTTTTTTATGCCACTCCAATCCACTCTTCGGTTGAATCGTTTTCTACTGCGTGCGCACAATCTTTCATGAAGCATCTCTGGAAAGCTTGGAGAGCAATGTTGCTGCAACATTCCTTTGTCAAACTTGCTGAACACAGCAGTGGTGCAAAAGATGTACTGATAAAGGTACAAACAACCACTGTGTGTAGAATTTCGAATGGCTTTTGCTATCTTTTAGAACATAGTTCTTAGGTGCCCGTTTCCGGCTTGAGCGGTGTCAACGTCGGTATAACCGCGCGTTGCATTATGAAACGTTTTCAATAATGATGCCACATGTGATGTCACGTGTGACGTCACAAGGGTCACGAGGGAGGAGGAGGAGGGAGTTTTTCTGCTAAATTTAGCAGAAAAATTTCCCCGTTCAATGTAGCGGAAAAAATTCCCCACTGAATTTAGCGGAGATATTTCCCAGCTAAATTTAGACGAAAAAATTCCCCACTTAGGTTATGAAAAAATTTCTCTAAATTTAGCAGAAGAAATTCCCACTAAATTTAGCGGAAAATAAATCCCGCTAAATTTAGCAGAAATAATGTCCCGCTATATTTAGCGAAAAGTTTCTCCGCTAAATTTAGCGGTAAAAATTGCCCTCTAGATTTAGCGGAAAAATTTTCCCGCTATACAGTCCAAGCTCATTATAACAGACCTTGATTTTTACCAAGATTTTGGTCTGTTGTAAAAGGAGTATGTAGTATGCAGATATAAAATTAAGCCAATGGTATGTAGAGGAAAACCGACCGAACTTCACGAATTGGTATGTTATATCCAAATGTCTGTTGTAACCAGGTCTGTTATAATGAGCGTAGACTGTATTTAGAAGGAAAATGTCCCCGCTAGATTTAGGGGGAAAATTTCCTCGCTAAATTGAGCAGAAAAATTTCCCCGCTAAGTTTAGTGCAAAAAAATCCCCGCCTAATTTAGCGGATTGTAAGGAATGATTTCTAAGTGCTTGGGCCACGTACCCTGGAGTTCAGAAAATCCTACGCTTGTGTCTCGTTTGATATGCCCTGGGAAACCCATTTCATGTCCTGCACCGAAAATTAACTCCGAACAATGCTGAATCTCAGGGGGAAAATGAACCCTGAAAAGACGGAACTTTAATCATTGTGTGTAGAGCCTGGCATATCCGCTGATTATTGACGTGTTCTTCTTTCAAAAAAGAAAAGGAAAAAAACATAAAAAACTAAGACGTACAAATTAGAAAAATGCAGAAGAAACCTGCAAGTGGCTTCTTCGCCTACAAAGATATATTGGGGAGATCAAATTCAATCCTCTGGAGTGGTGGAACTTGTGCCAGCATGAGTTTCCGTACCTCATTCTTGTAGAGCAGTTCATGCATGCCAACCCAGCATCAAATGCACCAACGAAGAGAGACTTCTCATTAGCACGTATTAATTTAAGAAAGTTGAACCAGTCTGAGTCCGTCCGAGTTGACGATGTTCTGTTCCTTCTGCACAACAACCTCGACAAGTAAAATGTTGCATGTGTGTGCGCTTTTCTTTTTCTCGACAGTTGGCACTGAGTTGTTTTTAAGTACTATGTGGTTCCGAGCATGCAGTTGAGGGTTCGTGTTTAAAACTATGACTGATTGGAGGTGTTGCCATTTTTGAATATTGTGATATTTTCCCAGTAGTGTACTCGCGCCTTACCACATATACGCGAGTATTTTGCTGCTGCGAGTGAGCGCCTTTCCTCCCACTTTTTTACTGTTTGGCCTAAAAAAGATGACACAATGTTATTAGTCTGTCCTTTGACAATTTTCATGTTTATAAAATATGTGCCTGCTTGAAGTGGGTTTTACAAAACAAAGATAAATATATATTTCCTTCCTTTTGAGCAGATATACTGGACAGAGCGTCAGTGTCACGGACCCTCAAGAAGATCTGATAACTGCGATCATCTTTTGAGCAATGCGAAGTGTCTTTGGAAGGATGATTGCACATTTTATAGATACTATAAAACATAATATGATAACACGACTTTCACCGTATTCTTACACGAAGAGTTCTTTTTAGAAGGGTAAGAAACGGCTAATAGGATACCATCCAGATTTTTTTTTTATGTTTTATTAATGCTTGATTTTATTACGTAAAATAAATGCGCGGATTGAGAGTCGGGTACGGTTCCGAATTTTGCGGTTCAGATACAGATACAAAGTCTGCAGATGCGTATCAGATGCGGATACAATTATTTAAGAACTTTGCGGATGCAAATCGGATGCGGATACGAAGTCTGCGGATGCGGATGATCAGAGGTTATCTGCGCAGGGCTCTAATTGTGTGCTTATTCTCCCTCTGCGTTGCCTTTGTTGTCTTCATGAAGCCGGATTTCGCAGTTTTTGATGCATTCTCGACCGGGAAACAGACGTGTGGATTTCCCGGACTTTTCGTCCAGCAGCTGCCTTTCGAGTCTCTGAACCCTTTGTTGCATTAGCATTGAAAATTTGAACGATTTAAATCGGTGCCATGCAATGAAACGTAGTGTGTGATGCAGCTTAGCATAAACAAGCAATTGCAGGTTACTCTTTTTTTTATTTCTTACTATTGAAAGGTTATTGAGATCACTAGTGTGGTCAAATAAACTACTCCTGTGAATTGATCTTGGTGATCAATATTAGTGATCATTGCTGCCATGTCTGACAAAAAACAACAATCAAACAAACAAAAGCCGACGTTGCGTTTACGTGGACTCCGTCGTGCAGCATTTGCCGGTGCAGCGATAGATGGTTTCATAAAGTGATGATTTTAAGAAGTCCCTTCTTTGGAACTGTTGTGCAGGAACACAAACAGCAAGGCAGACAAACGAAACAGGAAGTTCAAGGAGGCAGAGCGGCTGTTCTCCAAATCTTCAATCACATCCATATCTGTAAGTAGACTTTCTTTAATAAGTATTTTGTTGTGACATCTAATGCGGCGGCAGGTTCATGCTTAGAAGCCAACGTGCAAGCAGCTACTCCTGCCCGGCAGGATAACCGTTCCTCAGTCTCCTTCTTGCTTTCTTCCCTCCCTCTGGCCCGAAAGATGCGAGACTGGTAGCCAGTCCCCGCAGAAAAAAAGGTGGTGTTTCCTTCTTCCCGGAATAGAATATATAAATTTAAAGAAAACCAAATGTGCATGGGTGTTTTCATCTCAAATCAAGCACAAGCTAAAAATAAAATTTCTAGTTTAAAAAAAAACATGTATTGGGAGCAGCATTTTTGAAATGAAAAGGTGCAAACGGCAAGCTTGGCATATTGTTAGTGTTCAAGTTACTATTGACCATAGAAGCGTCCGAGATGCCTTTAACAAAGCGCGCCCCCCCCCCGTAACCCCCGCTCCCACGGTCAGTGACCATGGAGAGCGGATCTGCAGGTTTTTTTGCTCAACGGCAATAAGATTACGGAAGCTAACAGTCCGCATTGTTATTACTTACTTACAGGCGGTAAGCGGCATCATAGAGAAGGACGACAGAGGTGAGTTCTCTTCGGTCAGCTACAAGGATTTCGAGTAACTTCCTCGTTTGTCCCCTATTTTCGATATCTATAAAGTTGTCCGCATTCTCGTTATTTCTCTTAGAATTGTGTGCAGTTTCAAAAGGGCAACTCTAATAAATTTTCGCTAATTAAAACAATCATCTTGAGTTTAATGTCACCTCCAAAGACGATTCTGCAAGTATTATGACCATGGGTATTTCTAAAGGGTCATTAATCTGTGCACAAAAGTTCTTCATGGACCGCCCATGCCACATACATCGGTACGCTGCGCATTGAAGTCGGAGCGGTGCGGTTACGCTGGGTCGACAGTACGAACCGCTTTGTTTTTAAGCGTTGAAATAGGTATGCATTGTGTCTGGCGGGGACAAACTTTAATAG
Source organism: Ixodes ricinus (assembly GCA_037355805.1). Taxonomy (NCBI): domain Eukaryota; kingdom Metazoa; phylum Arthropoda; class Arachnida; order Ixodida; family Ixodidae; genus Ixodes; species Ixodes ricinus. The sequence goes on along the minus strand of JAZHYW010000587.1, from coordinate 51,187 downwards.
TTTTTAAACTCGCCGTTGTTTTGTCGGGCAACTACAGTGATGAACCCGCGCCATACCACGCAAGAGATTTGGTCTCCCTATCATGTCTGTCACTGTGTCAGCATGGTACATATTCTACAGTGCCGCTTCGCGCACTGTGTTTGTTCTTGTGCCATAACGCCTATAAGCTATGTTAGCAGTGACGGGACAAACTGAAATACCATCCGACACTCGTCGGCATGCAGTGCTTATTTCGTTGGAGGGATACGCTCCAGAAACGTTTCATCCCCATCATACGTGTCAATGATATTTCCGGACCAGTGTTTGGGAGGCAGTCTGTACTTGCTAAAGAAAGATTTGGACGGTACGCAAAGTGAGAAACGGGAATGTAAGGAAAAGTAGGATGAAACTTGGAATCACTGGGCAATCAACTTTTGAGTCTGGCAGATTAGGTTTGCTTGCTTTTTTGATCAGCCTTCTTTGGACATGGAAATCGCCTTTCTTCACATATGGGCCAGTAGATTACTGCAAAACAAAATGGCGGAATTGTTTTTGATCAAATTAATTCATGCAAGATAACTGGTACATCTCGATCGATAAAGGAAGGAATCATAGTTTACAAAAAAATTAAATCATTAGTCTTTTAAATTTATGTCAAATATAAATTAGATAGATAGATAGATTATTTCAATCACTTTACCTAAAAAATAAAATTTGTTTTTTAACAAAATAACTTTTTTAGTAATAGGTTAAAAAACAAAGTACTTATAAATTTCCCGTGTCCTTTTTAAACCCTCTTCTTCCTTTTCAATCTGCCCAGTCACTGAGCAGTGTAAAAGAAAATTTCACAATTTAATTCCATATTGTAAAGTGCTGTGAAATTAGAATGTTTTCTTGATGTAAACCATGTTATAGTAGAACAAAAGGAGCATGATTTGTTTGGTTATTGAGAAAGCTTCATTTGCTGTAATATACTTCAGCAAAACAAAATAATTTAGTAGGGTATGTTGTTGGGCTAGTTGGTACACCTTAGTTAGACATATAAAATAGCGCAAAAAGACAAGGACAATAAATGTGCAGGACAAGCGCTTGTCCTGTATGTTTTTTGTCCTTGTCTTTTCTGCACTATTTTATATGTTTAACTAAAACAAAATAAGAATAACTTCGAAGTTTATATGAAAACCCAGAGCAAACAGCTACTTCCCGCTGTCGTGTCTTGACGGGGCAACAGACACAGTAGACCGGAGGACCATGGCCCGAGGTTTATTCCATGGGGCGTGGAACTAGAACGAACCTCTCGTGCTATCAAACTGGCACGACGATAAAGAAGAAGAGCGAAGGAACTAAAGCGCCGCCACTATATCAGTATTATACAAAAGTTAGGAGCGAGCTTGGTATCTGTCAGGCGGACGCCATTCTCTCGATGGGTAGCGTCCTTCAAAAGTAGATCGGCCTGTAGGAGGTACAGGAGCCCGTTGGGGGATGATGTGAGGCTGCTGTGGCCCAGGCTCTTGTACCGTGGTCTGGACACTTGGCTCGCCTGGTGAAAAGACCAGGAACCCCTCAGCGTCGTCAGTGTCCGAATGTACCGGCGTTGCCGTTGGCCGTGTTTGGCTCAAAAGTTTATCGAGGTGCCGACGCCAGATGAACTTGCCTCGAGGCGTGGTAACCTGGACTTGGTAAGATACTGGACCAGTCTTCTTGAGGACGGTGCCACGTAGCCACCTCGGCGAACTCCTGTAATTTCGCACTAGGACATTGTCACCAGGGCAGATTTCTTCTCTGCTTGTCCTCCGTTGCTTACTTTGTGTAAATTGCTTGTGGATCACTTTCCCCTCTACCGTAGGCTTAATTACATCCAACCTGGAACGCAATCTTCTGCCCATCAATAAGTTTGCTGGCGTCTCTCCTGTTGTTGAATGTGGAGTATTCCGGTACGTCAGCAAAAAGTGTTGCAATGCTTCTTCCAGAGACTCACCAGCGGATGACTTGCGTAGTGCAGACTTCAGTGTCTGCACAAACCGTTCTGCCAGGCCGTTTGTGCTCGGGTGGTATGGGGCGCTCACGACGTGTCTGACCCCGTTGTTTCTCATAAACACCTTGAATTCCTCGGACACCAGCTGCGGCCCGATGTCTGAAACGATTGTTTCCGGAATTTCGAACCTGCAGAAAAGTTCACGTAGGCACCTCACAGTGCGCTCGGTCGTAGTGCTCTGCATGGTGAACACCTCTGGCCACTTTGAGTGCGCGTCCACCCCGACTAGGAACATGGTTCCGCGGAACGGGCCTGCAAAGTCCAGGTGTAGTCGTCTCCACGGTGCTGTCGGCCATGCCCAGGGGTGAAGAGGCACTTTGCATGGATCATTACGCTGTTCCTGGCATGCTTGGCAGCTTCGTACCTTTCTTTCAAGGTCTGAGTCAATTGATGGCCACCAAACATAGCTGCGAGCCAGCTCCTTACTTCGCACGATGCCGGGATGGCCTTGATGCAGTTCGTCGAGCACGGGCTCCTGCAGCTGGGACGGAACAACAACCCTCATGCCGTACATTAGGCACCCTTGATGAACACTCATCTGCAGGTGTCTTTCAAAGAACGGTCTGAGTTGTTGTTCTTGCACGTGCATCGGCCAACCCATGCTTGTGTATTCAAGTACTTGACAAAGTAACGGGTCGCGCGACGTAGCGCGTGCAATCTCCTTGGAGGACACCGGCATTGACTCTAGGCGCAGTGCATAGAAGGGCTCTTCGCCCTCGCAACTATCGTCTTTCCCACTTTCGAGAGGGAACCTTGAGCAAAAATCTGCCTCTGCATTGTCACTGGATCTATTGTACACCAACGAGTACTTGTACGCTGACAAGGTAACTGCCCAGCGCTGCAAACGTGCTGCCGCAATAGACGGAATGCCTGTCTTTGGGCCCAAGATAGTCTGCAGCGGTTTGTGATCCGTGACGAGAGTGAAAACTCGGCCGTAGATGTATAAGTGGAACTTTTGATCCCAAAAATAATGGCTAGTGCCTCCTTTTCAAGTTGGCTGTACTTCTTTTCAGCTTCGGTCAGTGTGCGTGATGCATACGCCACAGGACGAGTGCTTCCATCTTCAGTCACATGAGACAGAACAGCCCCTATGCCATACTGGGATGCGTCGCACGCAACTTGCAATTGCTTACTTGGGTCGTAGTGTGCCAGAATCGATGGTGTTGCTAGCGCTGTCTTGATTTCCTCAAACGCTGTTTGACACGCTTTGTCCCAACACCAGCGCTGGTCTTGACGCAGCAGCCTGTAGAGCGGGCTCGCCAGGGTGTATAGTCGTGGAACAAACTTCCCGTAGTAATTTACCATACCCAGGAATGACTGGAGCTGCTGCTTGCTTGAGGGTGCAGCAACCTTCAGCAGAGCCTCGATCTTCTCTGGCGTCGTGCTGACACCTGCAGCACTGATCACGTGGCCCAGATAACGCAGCTCCTTCTGGAAAAACGCACATTTTTCCTTCTTCACACGAACTCCACGCTCTGACAACCGCTTGAAGACTGCTTCCAAATTGGCCAAATGCTCTTCCGGCGTCCTACCGGTGATGAGGACGTCATCCAAGTAGCAACTGACGCCTTTCAGATCTTTCAGCATTGTGTCCATGATTCTCTGAAAAATGGCTGGTGCCGAGGAGACTCCGAACGGTAACCTGTTTACGGCAAACAGTCCTTTGTGTGTATTTAAAGTTAGATACTTGCTCGACGTTTCAGCCATCACCACCTGGTGATAAGCCCGGTTTAGATCAATCTTCGAAAATTCCTGGCCTCCTGAAAGCGCTGCGAACAAGTCGTCGACTCTCGGGAGCGGATACTGGTCAGTGTCAAGGCAAGGATTCATGGTGGTCTTGTAGTCGCCGCACAACCTTATTCCACCGTCCTTCTTCACTACTGGCACAACCGGCGTCGCATAATCACTCATTGTGACTGGTGTTATGACGCCCATGCCTTGCATCTTCTTTAGTTCAGCCTCGACAGCAGGCTGTAGGGCAAACGGCACGTTTCTTGCCTTGAGGAATTTCGGTACGTTGACCTTCTTTCAGCGTCAGCTCTGCCCTTTCTTCAGCAATAGTTTCCAGGTCTTTATTGAACAGATTTTGGTACTTGTCCAGAAGCGCACTAAGCTTTGTGCGTTGTTCGGAAAAGTGCCAAAACATCTGACCTGGCAATGCTGTTGATCGCGAAGATCCGGTTCGAATCCAATCGGATCGCTTGCAGCCACTGCCGGCCGAGCAGAGGTGGTCCCTTTTCTCTCGTGATGTAGAGGGGAAGCTCGGTCCTCTGCTGTCCGTACTGCTCGTCGACGTGAGCAACCCCGACGGGCTGAACGATGTCTCCCTTGAACGTGCGCAGCTTGAGCGTCGTCGGCATGATCTTTGTTGAAGGAGATATCTGACGAAACTGTTGCAGTGACATGACAGATACAGTTGCTCCTGTGTCCAGTTCCATTTCCAAGGCAACTTCCTGCACGTTTATTGTGAGTTTTATTGGTTCCATACCAGACGTGGTCATTTCCTTCATGCCAACTGGGTCTTGAACAGGAACCAGTTTCTTCATCGCCTTACGTGGCGTCCACTTCGATTTCTTTTCTTTGTCAGCATGACACACTCTTTGGACATGCCCCTTCTTGTTACACTTGAAACAGATGTCGCAATGTGCGGGCATACCCGGCTTCCATGTTTCGCTGAGCCGCAGCGATAGCAGTCTCGCTGCGTCACGTTCGCCTCCGCGACGGCCTTCACCTTGTGTACGTCCGAAACTCTAGGTTCTGACGCATGGGCTTCAGCGACGTTCTTTTTGCTGCTTCCATGGCTAGCGCTTTTTCGACGGCTCTCTGAAAAATTAGCTTGTTGTCTTCTGTGAACAACACACGCTGAATGTCCTCTCTGCGTAAACCGCAGGCGAAACGGTCCCTCAAGGACTGGTCAAGTGCGGCCTCGAAGTCGCAGGTTTGCGCCAATTTGCGTAATTCTGCAACAAAGGCTGCTACAGATTCGTTCTCGAGCTGCATTCTTCTGTGAAACTTTGCGCGCTCGCTGATTACCGATGGCTTCGGTGCCAGGTGATCCCCAAAAAGCTTCTTTAGCTCATCAAACGTTTTTTGCTGGCAACTCGGTGCGGTCAATGACTTCAGAAGACTGTACGTTTTCGGGCCTATGAGACTCAAAAATGCGTGTACCTTGTCGTCCTCGGCGATTCGGTTGACCAGAAGAAACGGCGTGAGTCGTTCCTCATATGACTGCCAGTCGCTCGTCGATCCGTCGAAGGGCTCGATGTGTCCCAGTCGGCCGAAGACTTGCGGCACTTGACCCGTCGCTGCCGGATCCCCGTTGCCATGTCGGCTTCGCGTAGCAGTTCAGCGAAGCCTCCCTCGTACGCCAAGTTGTCATGCCTTGACGGGGCAACAGACACAGTAGACCGGAGGACCATGGCCCGAGGTTTATTCCATGGAGCGTGGAACTAGAGCAGAACCTCTCGTGCTATCAAACTGGCACGACGATAAAGAAGAAGAGCGAAGGAACTAAAGCGCCGCCACTATAGTCCCAGTAGCGCGTGCTTGGCGGTAACTACACAACACCCGCCAAATTGTTTTCTATCAGCTTCATGCACATTGCTGCTGAGGCCAGTTCCAAACGAAGTGAAAGGTCTTTCAGCTGCACCGAAAGTTAAAAGCAACAAAAAAAATATTCAACGACGTGAAATTAAAGCTTTTGAACTCGAGCATGGTTGCCTGCGAGTTGTTTAACGGCAATAACTTTTTGTTTTGGTTTTAAAGTGCGCAAGGCAGTGGCATACCGTAAAGTTCCGAGAGAACACCCACCCGCAAACAGCCGCCCGTCCCGTTTTTCTGGATAAATATCTCTAACATAAAAATTCCAAAACATTGCCCACCCCTGATTCCCGTCGGTTGTCACGCGATGTCCAAAGGGGAATCACATTAACTGCACAATTTGCGCACGTCTGACAGGCGAGTTCAGTGTGGTTTCCCGCATTTTGTCCGTGATCTGTGCGCGCAATATCGTCTTCCATAACATGCGAGTTGTTCCCGCGCGTATATTGCACCGTGAAATGCGAATCTGTTGTGTCCGCAATCTGTGGTATCCGTTCCCGTGACATAAACTTTGTAGCGGATTCGTTTGCTTTTGTCCGCGATCTGCGTGCGCGATGTCGATTCCACACTAGTTGGTCCCTTGTGTATATTGCGTCGTGAAATACGATTCTGCTGCGTTACGCAATATATGGTATTTGTTCCCGTAACATACAAGTTTGTAGCGGACCCCCACGTTATTGTCCGCGATCTATGCGCGCAATATCGGTTCCCGTGACAGGCAAGTTTGTCGCGGGTTCCTGCGTGTTTACTGCACCATAGAATTTGCATCTGCTGCGGCCGTGATTTGCGGTATTCATTCCCGTGAGATGCGAGTTCTCTGTGGGTTTCCGCCGGTCCTTCCACACTGTGAAACGCGAATCTGCTGTGTCTGTATCCTGTGGTATCCTTTCTTATGACACAGGAGGTTATAGCGAATTTCCACATGGTTATCGCATTGTGAAACGCAAATTTGCAGTGTCTGCAATCTGCGGTATCAATTCCTGCGACACGTGGTTTGTGGCTGGTGCCAGTGTGTTTATCATTAATTTTTATGAAGTTTTGCTGTGGCATCAACAAAGATAGCCCACCCCATGTTTTTCACCATTTATCTCTTCATTTTGGGTGGGTGTTCTTTCCCGTAGTTTCATAAAAAGAGGCTCGTTTTAGACAGAACTTATATTGTCACGAGTGACAATGTGACGACACAAAGAATAACTGAGGAAACTGAAACGTTTATTGGGGCAAACTTGGCCGCCCAAAACAAAAAGGGAACAGAAGATAGCAACAGAGCGTCACGGGCGTCGAAGTTGGCATAACAGCAGTCTCGAACATTGGGGTGAGACTGACTTTGGCTTGCCACGCAAAGCCCCTTATGTGCACGCATGGGCTTCTAGAATAATCGGCGTAGAAGGTTTGATGCAAGAACATTGTGGCCCTAGAATACAACAATGTTCTCGAATTCACCAGAATGCTGCATTTCAGAAATAACAAAAAGGCGCGTCTGCTCCCAGGCATCGAACCCGGACCCTCCGGCGTGATAGCCAAGCGCGGTAACCATTCGGCCATGCGCTTGCTCGGCAATGCGTGCAGCAATATATACTGACCGATGTAAGGTCAACTGTCACACATACAATCTGTCTGTGTGCATCTCTCAGTCACTCCCTTTGTTGGTCTGTATGTGTGGGCACACACACAAGCACAATTTTGTTTGTTCTCTTCACATTCTGATATGCTTGCATAAGATGCCACGCATAATTGATGAAAGAAGTGAACGATAGAAATAAAGCTACGCCTCCGATTAGCGCAGCAGAACACCACATTTTGCTCGTGTTCAGCCTGTTACTACACATTTTACTTCCTTCATGTTTATTCTAAAATTAAAAATTTAATAAATTAACATGGACAACATCAGATTACAGACGAACAATAAAAAAATATACCGTAGAATACCGTGCGTCCGCCCATTCCACATTAAGCGCCCATACCCAAATTTGTAAGATCTGAGCAAATATGCACAGTACATTTATTTGTAAAATTGATGACCGGACAAGCGCCCATCCTCATTTTTTTCGTGATTATTTCTAAATTTTGAGTGGGCGCTTGTCCGGTATTTTACGGTAGTTTTGTGGAAAAGGATTTTTGTGAGAAAGGTGATCTTGTGGAAAATATCATAGTGAAATTTGTGTGGCTTAAATCACGATTTATATTTTCTTGATTTTTATTTTCCACCCTGAACTCAACTGATTTGTGGTAGATCGATTTCGGAATACCACTGCCCGTCGATTTTGTAAAGAAATGTGATGGTTGCACCTTCTAGAGGCAGGGAAGGTTTCTCTTCGGAAGTCAGCCTGGAGTGTGAATGATGGACGTTAAATTTATTAACCCATTCACTACCGCGTGTGTCGCTGCGCTGCCGGGCCGTCTGTACCGCATGTTTTTTCCTCTAAAGCGGCCACACTATGCGTGACTGTTTTGCATGTATAATAAGCTTTACAGTAAAACTCAGTGCAGGAAACAAGAAAACATGTTTATTTGCATGCTCAAGTGATTCGTTCAAGTCTATAAATCACTAGGCCCTCCCAGATTCTTCCTCGTATGAAAGATCTTGAAGCACTTTATCCTGGGTCACTGAGGCGTCGCACAACCAGTGCTCTCTTGTCGTGATTCGGACTTGGCACTGCTGTCGGAATCACTCCCATCGTCGAACAGAAGTCTCCGAAAACTCACTATCCTCTCCAGATGCCTCGTCATCGTCGCTGTTGAAGAGGATATTTATGATTTCATCATCAGAAAGGCCACACCGTGCACTGGACACTGCCATCTTCTATTCTTCCCCAAGCAGGCAGCAATCGAGCGGGAAAGACGACACACAAAAGAACAAGCTCAAGCAAACACAGCGAATAGAATGACCCTCACCATCTGTTGGTAATGTATCTAACTACACAACCCCAAGTCTACATAGCGCACCATGTATGAATGGCTCTTTAAAACAGAAATTCATGCAGCCCGGCGAATCGCCAGCTTTGGCAATCTGGCCCCCGACGGCACGCCCGGCGATTCTCCGGCTTTGGTAGCGAATGGGTTAAGGAAGGGAGAGCAGCTAGATGACCCTTTTTTAGGTCTGCCTCAACCCTCATATAACGTCACCCTCAACCTTCCAGCTTAAAGAATGAAACACCCGTCCGTGCGCGCTTCCGTTGCCACTGCTTCGCGCACGAAAAGGCGCCGCAGTCTGCTGAACATGTCTTGCTGTCTTGCTGTTGGTATCATCAATAACAGATCCGCAGCCCGCCTCCCCAAGTTGCAAACACTCCAAAGCTCGCCGAGGGTTGCCGCAGATGCATCCGTCTTGGTGCTACTACCTGCTAACATCACGCTCGTAAGGCACTGCGGGACGCTCTGGCGGCGATGTCGATGCGCACTAAGTGGTGCTTCGTGGATCTATTGGCGACGGTGTTTGGGGTGGAGAAATGCAGGCCTTTTCTTCTACGTGGTATCAGTCACATTCTGTTTCAGCATAACTCGCGAAGGGCAAAAGCTACCTTTGCGAGCCGAGGAACTTTTGCTAAAGTACCGACATGCCACACGCTAAGTTCTGTGCGATCCTCCTTGCCATCGCAGCATTTACCGCGTAACACTGTCGCTCGCCCGCCCACCATCACCTCAAAGATTGCCTCTTGTCGATTGCTAGAGCCAGCCATACGTATTGTCCCCGGCATTCCTCCCGGCGCCGCGGAGGGCGTCGCGTGCTTTGGGAAGATTTTATTAGTGTGTCTGAGCAAAGCATGGGACAGCTTTCCGTGGGAGTTGGCCACTCTGAAAGTCTGTTGTCATATGTCTTGCTCTGGCATTTTCATTGACTCGCTGGCGTTGTAGCCTTTACCTTTTGTCGAATTAGGCTGTAATGGGTTGTAGACGACTCACTGGCAGAGAAAGTTTTGCAATCGACTGAGGAAGCTGGAGTAATATGGTATAAGCGATAGGTTCTCAAACTGCATCCTAGGAACGTAGGGGCTCCCAGAGCATTCTCAGTGGTTTCCCAAGCTATAAAGTAAGGCGTTTGTGCAATTTAAGCGCTACTTTTGATGTATAGCTATGTGCCAAATACCCCCTAGTATGAAGTCTGTATGCTTCCGTACTGTTTTATTGCATCAGTGCCAAGATTCCAAAGTTTTCCTCAATTATTGGTCTAGAAAGACAGGCGTTGCTCTAGATGAAAAGGCTCGAGAATCCTCGCAAAAATTGATTGAGTGGTGATCTCTCAAAAGAAGGTTATGACTAGGGATGTCGCAAACTTTTGTCAAACCCGAAATTCGACGTCTGCCCGCCGGATTCGACTGGTTTAGCGAACCATCTAACTTTTATGAAGTTCGACTTATGGATGGCGTTACCCGGCATCTACACGAAGATTTCAAATTCCGGGAAACAAAAAACTTAGCAAGTAGTTTACTATTTTATATTTTATAAAATGATTACGAATGTTTATGCAATATATGTTAGTTATTGGTGCCAACCAGTGAAGCGGTACATCCTACAAATATTGCATTTTTCTTCCGCCAGGGCTGTCATCTTGTTCAAATTATGCACGCCTGTGCATAGATGTTGAACTTCAGTCAAATTTTTGTCAAACCTCGCATCAGAAGTTCAGAAAGTTGAACTTGGTCGAACTCGAACCTCGGCAGGGCAGCACCCCAGTTACGACCTTGCCACGCGGGTGACATACTTCGTTGGCGTCAAACCGCGGGCCGACGGTCAAATTGCGAGATGACGCAAACTTCCCGCCTCCGACATTCCCTTTCCCACAGATCGGAACAGCGAGTCGGAGTCGCAGAACCCCAACAGCGGCAGCGAGGAGAACGGACCCGCGGCCTCCCTGCCGCAGTCGGGAGGGGCCGCGCCCCCTCCCTCCGCCCCGCTCCCCCGCAGCAGCCCCGTCCAGCAGCAGTAGCAGCAGCAGCTCGTCGGGGGCTCCTCCACTCTCAACGGGGGAGGGGGGTGCCCAGTCCCCTCCCCCGGCCTCGCCTGCCGCCAGGAGCGCGAACAAGGGCGCCGGGGGCTCACACCACCACCACCACAGGAGCACGGGGGGAGGCGGAAGCAGCGTCAAGAAGTCGGCCAAGAAGTTCAGAAGGTGGGTGGCTCTGCAGCAACGTCGTTCGCGCCCCAGTGCACGCAACGTATCTCAAACAGGTCCGTTTTCTGCACCCAAGAAAGCGGTCTCTAGGCTTTGCCCAATGACATCCTAGAAACGGTCTGCAGTGGTGCTGGTCACTATCCCGGCGGCCACGGAGGTAGGAAGCTTCCGGAGGCGACACGACACCACCAGAGGTGAAGCCAGAAGCGTGGAAGGACGCGCCCCCAATGACGACCGAAACCAAGAGATCCCATTGTATGGAAAGGAGAGCCAACTCAGCATCAACAGCCGTCACCCTCGGGGCCCCTGAGGGGGACGGCTGTTGGCGCAAGTCGGCTCTCCTTTTCGTCCTATGGCGTCTCTCGATTTTGGTCGTCGTCGGAGTGTGTCCTTCCACTCCTCTGGCTTCACCTCTGGTGGCGTCGCATCACCTCTGGAAGCCTCCTACCTCCACGATAGGTGGAATGGGACGCCAAATGCAGAGTCGGTGGCACGTTTCGGGCTCCATAATTTGTATGTCGCGGCTGCGTGGCATGGGTTACGGTCCCATACAAAGCAAGAAAGGCGGGGCGTGTCTTTCAAATGGACGGCGCGCTTGAGGCCCATGGGACGTCGAAGGTAGGAAGCTCGCACCGTAGGCGGGATGACCAAGGCTCCCCCTGTCGCTCTCACCTTGTCGGTGACCAGAGGCAGCCCTAGCTACATTCGGTTTGCATACGAGGTGGCTTTGCGGTGGAAGCTACGTTCTCGTTACACGCCGGTTGTACGCAAGCCTTAGATTTTCTGGCATTTATTTCCGAGGAAAACGGACGGACGTGTTTTAGTGTCGGTTCATCTTCGGTAATCGCCGTATCTTAGCAATTTGTTTCGTGCCAACGCTAAAAGCAAGGATTGTTCAGTGAAAAAGAAAAACTCGCAAAAAACATATGGGTAATTACATCTTAGTGCAACGAGCGCCAGTTCTCAGAGTAAGAAATAAGAGTAATGGGCTAGGCAGCATGAATAGAGAAATTAATGAAAGCCCTTCAAGTAAGGCCGAAGAAACGACGCCGAAATCGCCGCTGGCGCTGTTCTGATTCTTGACCGAAATGCATCATCATTTGGGGCCGGAGTTCCGACTCGGCAAAGGGTGGGAGTTCCCACTTTGGGACGGTCCACATGTCATTACTTTCGGAGAGCCAGTCTTTTCTTCCGAGATTCGGCGGTTTCGGACGCAGCTACCACGGCTTCCTCCCTCTCCCGCTTCCGCGGTGCGTCCTTCGAAGCGTATCAAAAGCAACGTTGGCCAGAAGACCTTCCCTCTTGTAAGATGGAACGGGAATAAATTGAGCAAACAAACGTAGCGAAAGAGGACGGCGGGAACCGCATCGCGGCCTTCTGAAACTAGTTCGCTCCAGTCCAAACTAAACCGTGACCGTCCAAACGGAAGACAGCTGCATGCACCGGGGCAATAAATGCTAATTCATTTGAAACTCGAAATGCAGGAATGCACATGCGGAGAATTCGGGAGAACACGGGCTGTTTGTAGTCCAAAGCAGTGGCAGAAAAATTCTTGCTGCTTGGGGTTGTGCAAGGTGCACTACTATACTCCTTTCACCCTTAAGCTGAGACTGCAGCCAATGCCACAAGCACAAGAGCTCGATGTCGCTGCTTTGAAGCATGAACATGGCGTAGGTGTAACAGCGCGTATCAATGAGAACTAAGAAAAGGAACGCACAACACAGGACGAGCGCTGACCACCATGTTCAACTTTCACCAACTAGCCCAGCTCTCCACTTCATTACTTTGAGGCGTTCTCACGCAGAACGAGCATCCACACTAGGAAGGCATGTACCTAAGCCAGGAGCGTGGGCTAGCTCGTGCTTGTGGCTTTGACTGTAGTCTAAGCTAAAGGGACAATGAAGGCAATTTAGGACATCTTTTGGCGATTGAACTGGGTTCCAGGCACGTCTCAGGCCACGTTGCCCGAACTTTCAGCCGAAACCGGCGCTTGTGTGCCGCGCAAATCAATAAAACAGTCGTGGTAATAATTGCACCGGGATCGACTGGGGCGGCGCTCCGGGAGTTGCGGGAGAAGCCAGGAGAAGCGGAGCTCGCGTGACCGATGCGGGGCCAAGACGCGCGGACGTCACAAACGGCGCGTCGCGCCGTTTAGTGACGTCCGCGTTTGGCCCGCCAAACGGGCCGACAGCGCGCCGTTCGCGGCGTCGCGCGTCAGCGATTGGTCGCTGACGCGCCGCTTTGGCCGGCCAGAACGGCCAGATCGCTGCCGCTTCTCCTCGGCAGCTCCCCGGCGTCCGTCCTTCGGCATGCGGGCCGCTCGTTGCCGGCTGTGCGGTCTCCGTCGGGTGATAGCAGAGGCCGCCACGCACGTACTCCCGTTCCGTTGGTGTTCGGTTACCGAGCGGAAGCCTCGAACTCGCGTCGCGAGAGCGGCGTTGCCGTCCATGTTGACAAATTCGGCGAAATGACCGCGCCACCGCGCTGCTATAACCCACGCTGTAACCAGAGTCTCGGCGCCTAAATGCTACCGGTTACCGACAATTCCGTGTGACATCACTCCTACGTCACCTCCGTTCGGAGGCCCAAAAACGAGAAACGCAGATAGTTGAGTTTCGGTTTTTTCAGTTCTTTCAGTAGGTATAGAAATATGCGTCACAAATGTCTATAAAAATTTAGGCAGTATGCCAGGTTCCCAAGAAGCCTAAAAACACAATTTAAAAGAATTAAATTAAATCGCCTTCATTGTCCCTTTAAGGAGGACGCAAGGATCAACTCGCAAAAATGTCAAAAAAGTTGATTTGCAGAAAGTCGAATATTTCAGATCTGTGGGTATTTCTCTATGCCCTCTCAAAGTTTTTTCGTCAAAAACTATCTCTAAGTGCTCTAAATAATCACTTATATGAGGTCAGGTAAAGGAATATTGCTCCAAATCCGCAAAAAATCCATGTTTTTCAAACCCCTGTTTCTCTGCGACGGCGCTTATCGGGCACGGCCATCTTGGTATCAACGGAAAGCGCATTTCGTCATCTTTCCATTTCCCGCGTCTACCGTCTCCTCACATGCGAAGTAAGCACACAAAAACAAAACTTCGGAGGCCTCCCGGATGGAAACGGTGGCCTCCGATTGGGCCTTCCTGCCGCGCGGGTCGGGCGCGCCCCGTCATTGGCCGGCTCCGTAGTTGCCCCTACCAACCGCGCTGCTCCCCGCGCTCTCCACGAGTTTGTCGTCTGTTCCCGGCTGCTTTCGCGTGTTAGCCCGCTGTGCCTTTTGGAGTCTCGGATCGCGATACTTTCTTGTTTCTTCTTCAACGCTGTCCGGCGATTATGGATCGACAATCGTTCAAGAAGAAGTACGGAACGGCGCATCGCTTCGGCAGCCGTAAGCGGAAATCTCCGATGGCCAAGAAGAGCAGGAAAAAGCTCTTGGTGTCGCTCTCCGAAAGTGAGCGCTTTGTTCAAGCGCAGTCTTCCGCGGACGACGTGAACGCGCTGCCTAGCATGTTGCGAGTTCTGTTGAAGACGCGCCGTCTACGAGCACCAATCGCACCGTTCAGGTGCATTTGCAGCCGAAATTTGTTTCACCGGAGGCGTCCCGTGAGTGCGCCGCGGCGGTCCAAGAGTCGTTGAGCTCCGTGTGGGCAACTGAGCGGAAGATGCAGCTGACTGGCGAAGGCGAAAAACCTGCTAGTGCGGAGCCATCCGAGGAATATTTGGTGGTCCAAATCGCGGCACTGAACGCGCTGCTTAGCGAGACACCGTGCCAAAAGTGCTTGCGGCCAGGAATCACAGTTGTGCAGGGAACACGGCTTGGGTTGGCCGTGAAAATGATCCTGACTTGCTCCAAGTGTGGCGCTGTCGCGAATGAATGGTCGTCGCCACGAAAAGAAGACAGCCGTGCCTTCGAGGTGAACCTGAGGTCGATGCAGGCCATGAAGAGTGTCGGCAAAGGCTCGACTGCGCTAACGGACTTCTGGTCCGTCATGAATGTTTCGCATCGGGGGCTGCACCAGAAAACCTTCCAGGGGCACCTCAAGAACACGTTCAGGCCTGCTGCGGATGCAGCTGCTGCAAGTGTGTTTGTTGATTCTGTTGAAGCTGTTCGTAATGTCTACAGAGACATGGACCCAACTTTCACAAAAAATGTGACCGTAGTATATGACGGAACATGGATGACTCAGCGGCCACACGTCTCACATTGGCATGGGCACTGTGATAGAGTACTACACTGGGTTAGTGCTGGACTCCGTGGTTCTGTCCAACCTGTGCCATGGTTGTGCACTGGGCCCAGAGCAAGACTCCGAGGGCTACAGCCAGTGGAGGCAGTCGCACGAGTGCCTGAAGAATACCGAGGTGAAGTCGGGTAGGATGGAGGTGGAAGCTGCTTTGATGTTGTTCGGACGTTCCCTCGCAAAGAATGACCTTCGCTACACTAGCATCGTCTGCGACGGAGACAGCCGCACATTCCTGGCCCTCAGCGAGGATGCAACCTATGGATTCATTCCATTCACTAAGGAGGACTGCATCAACCATGTGCAAAAGAGGATGGGGTCCGCGCTGCGTGGTCTCATCACCAAGGGCAAGAAAGGGCTACCCCTCGGCGGAAGAGGTGGCCTCACGCAAGAGCTCATCAAGCGACTCACCAGTTACTATGGCATGGCTCTGCGAAGCCACTCCAACGTTGCAGACATGCAGAGAGCAGTGATGGCAACGTTTTATCATGTGACGTCTACAGACGAAGAACCCCATCACGAGCTTTGCCCTCCTGGTCCCATGAGCTGGTGTAGGCATCGAGCAGCAGAAGCTCAAGGTAAGCCGCAGCCAGCTCACAAGTACAGGCTAACGAGCCATGTTGCCGCTGCACTTCTGCCCGTGTACCAGTGCCTCTCCGAACCTCAGCTTCTTGACCGATGCAAGGGGAAAAAGACTCAGAATGCGGCAGAGAGTCTGCACTCTGTTATCTGGTCAGTCCTCCCAAAAGACGAACATGCATCCCTGGTTGCAGCAGAGACCGCCGTCAGCGAGGCAATCTGCAGGTTCAACTGTGGCAGCTTCCGTGCGTACACAGAGTTCTGCAATTCCCTCGGCATCCGACCTGGGGGGCTTGCACTTCGGAGAGCAGCAGAGAAAGACGCCTCAAGGAAGAAGAAGGCATCGAGAGCTCTTCAGGCAAAGGGACAGAAGCCGAAGAAGTGCTGTGTCGAGAAGGACACGGAAGACTATAACCCTGGTGCCTTCTAGAGTGAGAAACACCACTTGAAACTTTAGAGTCCGTTTTCTCAGAATCACATTTTTTGCTTTTTGTCCTACTCGTGGAGCTGATATCTTGGCAACCGTTTTGACTATTGTTGCTCCGTTTGTTTTATTATGCACTTTGAACTACACTACACATAGTGACATTCTTGTTTTTTCGGAGTATACCTTTTTGTATTTATAATGTGGTTTTTCATCTGTGTGAAATTCATATCCATTCATGCAAGGCGATAGAAAAGTCAGACTAAAAATAATTGTGCAAAAAATTAAAAAATCCCAGAATGTCACGCTGTATAGCATTCATTTGGGAACATACTCCAAGCCCAACCAGTCTTCTATCACATTTTTTAAATTCTGCAGGCACTCCACAAGGTTCGAAGGAGAAAAAATACATATAAATATAAAAACTAAAAAAGTAACCGACATATCACAGTGATATTTTGCACGTATCACCATACAGGCATTACAAACATGCATGCAAAATTTGAGCAAAATCCTCCTAAATTTAAAAAAATATTTGTCGATCCCCACATGCTCTCTTAAAGGGATGCTGAACCGAAATCTGAATTCCACAAAACACGCGGCAAAAGCGTGCAACGGGATGCTAGAAACACCAAAACATCACTCATACAGCGATATCTCAAATGGATGACCGTATTTTTCAAGAAAAGAAGGCGCATTTGATAGGTTTGTTGACGTCATGTTTCTCCGAGAAGGAGAGGGAACGGCCTCGCGTCTTCTCCGCCTCGCCGCCTTGAGAGAGCGAAGCGAAGAGAGGAGGAAACTAGATACGTTGACGTCACGCGCCTCGTCGGCCTTGTTCAATCTCGACCTCTTTTCTCAAAATACGGCCGTCCACTCGAGATATCGCCTTACGAGTAGTGTTGTAGGGATTGTAGCGCCCCGCCTACATCTCCTGCATTGTTTTTCTGAAATCCAAATTTCGGTTCACCATCCCTTTAAGGGTGAACAGAGCATCATGAGCAAAATAGTGGTGGCTGGGGAGCTTCTTTTAAAGCAGTGTGTAAGAGACCCCCAAAATTTTGCTTCTATTTGTGCTTAGCATACGCAATTATGGCAAATGGCAGAATGTAAAGTAAATTAGATGGGAAACGACAGGAGCACGTTCAAGATCGGCATCTCCCCCACGCTAAACATGTTGAAGATTAGTTTCTACCACAAAATCCCGTGCGAATGCCCACCACGAGAGATTGGTCATCCTGCCATCGACCATTGCTTCACATGTCAGGCATCATAGCTGATGCCTGCATTTTGATTTTTCATAAACTTGAGTTGCACTTTGAAATATCACCCACCCCGTTATATTGTTTGTTTATCTCTTGTCGATGGGTGGGATTCTTCGAAAGATTATGATACGCTTGCACATTTGTTTTTCTAGTCATTGGTGAAGTGCATGTTAGTGGGAATCTCAGGCAAGCTTGTTATCAGGCAAATTGTGTGTTGCTCCCACTTATAACGAGAGTTAGGCATTTTTGTTTTTTATTTCTTGCAAATTTGGCATACTTTTTTTTTCAATTATCTTGAAAGTACTTTTTTTTTCTGTTAATAAATTTGCACAATCAATATTTTTTTTTGGTGATATGTGAGCTACATTTGTTTCATTAACATGAACCCTGTGTGAGAAGTCATATGCAAAATAAAAAAGAAATTTAAACAACCTAGATGAAAATAAAATTGTCATAAAATAAAATTACAATGAAAAAAATTTTTTTAACCTAAATGAAAAAAAGAATGTCTAAAAATAAATTTACAACAAAAAAAAATTTTTCTTCTAGCTATATTTACGGCGCGATACGAATTTCTGACTGGCGCCCGCTGAAGCTTGCGGAAAAGTGGCTACTATAGTAATGTGACTGGCCACTATTGGTGACGAGATGTTTTGGTGGCGCCACCTCGTGGGCGCCCTCCTGTGATGGAGCTGGTAGGATGTGAGCAGACGACTTGTTATGTCAAGGCACGGAGTGGCTATGCTAGTTCACATGTATGCCAATTAAAAACATTTTTTTTTTTTTTGAAAACCGGAGACAACGGTTGAAAAGGAGACAACGCACAAAGCGTCTCAAGAACTGTATACAGTCGCCGACCGTTTTTTCGGACTCCGATAATTCGGACTTGTTCGATATTTCGGACCTAAAGGCGGAACCGTGACTTACCCCATAGAAATAGTGTATTTCACGACCTATGTTTCGGACAGCTTGAAGTCCGAAAGTTTGATTATTTGGACAAAATCATTGCGAGCGATCAGCGGAAAAACACGGAAAACACCATCGAGAAGCGGCCATTTTGAATTCTATGTTGGCTGTAAATGGATTGGCTTGGTTTAGCAGCGCTACTTGAGTCCTACTGCTAGGTGGCGCTATGCTAGCCCCTTTTTTCCATTTAGCTGCACGTCATCATCATCATCATTCTTATCATTTTGCTCTGTTTTTCCGTTCCTTCGCGTCGCCAGTCGCCATTTTGCGCTCCTGGATTTGCGCCTCTCATCTCGTTCAGACAACGCTGGCTTGGACGTCATATGTATGATCTCTATGGACGTCATGGCCCCATCTGTTGTTCTGCTGCCGCGATGTGTCGTTAAGAGCGCAGAAAGTACTCGACCACTAACGCTAGAAAGAAGGCAGCGATTCTCAAGCTAACAGAAAGTTGCCGAACGCAAGCGGAGCGTGACCTGAAACAAGGCACTATTTAGGTTTTAAGCCCTCTTGGAAGTAATAAAGGCAAGTGTTTCAACCTGCTAATTTTTCGGACTGCTCTATTATTCGGACGTTTTTTCAGAGCCTACGAAGTCCAAATAATCGGTCGGCGACTGTATAACACCGTCATAAACTGAAAACCTTGTAATTCGACTCTATTGAAAATAGACCTACTACTCAATTAACCATGCATTGAGGAGAATGCTGGAAGTGTAATTCTACGCTCCGTGCACGCTGGCCTTCCCCGTTTTGCATGTTGTCCCCCTTTTTCAGCTGTCGTCTCCGGTTTTTAAAAAATGTGTATCATTAACTAGCTTGCCTGCCTACTCACTCTATCTTTATTTCTTAAAAAACTTGTATGACGTTTTTGTGAGTCAGAGTGATCTTTCTGATAAATACCAGCGCTTTGAATTTGCTTTTTATAAATAAAATAACTTTCAAATGTTTAAAAACAAGCCTGGAGCTTCACATCACAGCTTGTGCGGCGTGCCTCAGGGCTATTAACAACCTCTCTGATTCTTGTGTTTTCGTATCTGTGGAGGATGCTGTAGAAAAAGGTTTTGCATTCACCAGAGTAAATTGCGTGCTGCCTTTTTGGCTGTGCACGCACGCACAGTTGATGTTGCAAAGCGCCGCACAGTTGTTTTAGCTACATTGAGTTTGCCGATACTGACGCTTCTATCCAAGTTTGACTTAATAGTTGCTGACGAGCAGATCATCGTCACTGTTGGATTACATTCGGTTGACATAGTCTTCTTCAATCTGCGACCGCGCCCAGTCTGTTCTTCCTAGGCATCACGTTCTTCTCCGTGGCTCGCTCTCCCCGCCGGCGTCTCCGGTTACATCAGCCCGCCATTGCCTGGGCCAAAGGTCGTGTTCGCTATGCGTGGCGAACACGCACACAATACACGGCAGTCAGCAACTGACGCTTAGCTCCTCCCGCATCGAATATGTGGCAATGAAGTTTGTCACATCGCAACTTCTGCTCAAAAGAAAAGCAGAAATTTTAATAAATTCTTAAATTGTCGGAAAATGCCCGGCAAATTCAGGCGATTGATTAATTTGTTCTGTCCAATTTTACTAAGAATTATAAATTTAAAATCGCTTCGCTGAGAAGCGCAACATGCAGTGGTAGTAATTGATAGCAGGTGTATTATGCCATGGATTACTAGATTTAAGCTATGATTACTAGACTTCGGTGGCGAGGGTGTCTCGCACGTTTCGCGTCGACCGGGTGAATAAGCAAGGATTTAATTGAAACGACATTGGAAGTTAGCTACTTCTTCTTTTCGCCAGTTATTTTGAGGACTGGCTTACAAAATTCAAAAATGAATCAATTTGGAACTGATAAGAATCCAGCACTCACAGAACACATTGGAACCAATAGGATACACGGAGTCACTTTCACTGAAAAGTTTTCTACACAGGCGAGAGGTTTTCGAATTTCGCTTTTCTTTTTTCATTTCAGTGTTATTTTGTCCGAATTATAATAAAAAAATACACTCTATTCGTCGTGGTAGATGTTGTAGTGGGGTAAAGCACTGGATATTCTAATTTCATCATCCAGACTTTTTGTACTGGGGTAGAAAACAGCGCACCTCCATCCCAACGCTTCGACATTTCAGTGCCAAAAGTGTTTGTTAGCACGACTACACGTGCCACGGTTTCAAGCTTTGGGGAAATGTCCTACTACAAATGTCACTTCACCAAATAGGCACAACAGGTGAAACAGGCTTTGTTGCGAGTTACCCAAACAGTGCATGAAGCGAGCTGACGAGCCGAGGTATCGAAACTCTGCGCGTTCTGTGCCAGTTTGTCCTACCCGTGACGTCTTAAACGATGGTGATGATAGCTAAAGAAGCGCCCCCTGTAGTTCGCGCACGCCGCCAATAGTCGTGTGGTGCTTGCGCTTTTTCGGAGCTTCCTATGCGCTCTAAAAGTTACTTATTAATCTTTGGTCTAAGTGCAGCGGAAAAACTATGATTAATAAGTAGCTTTTAGAGCCCATATTAAGCCTCCGAGAAAGTGCAAGCACCACCTGATAAACCTGTGCACGCCAGAGTGTTCCCTTCCGGCGGCAGCATGGAGAAAAGACGCAAAGTAGTGATAATGATAATAACCTTTTTTTTCCATTTTTTTATTTCCTTATTTTTTGACTGCATAGGACTTGTGAAGGCAGTGATGTGATTGCTGCGCAAATTGCACCAAACTGCACCAAGGGGCTAACCCTGCAGCATCCTGCTACATTTTGCCAAAATATGGGTAATCTGCGCCAAGCCTGCACCAAAGGACCAATTTCGGTCGCCTTTCAACACCGAAACTAAACTGAGTACCATAATTGAGCATGCGTGAGCTAGGTGGCACAAGCGACCGCCCGAGACACAGTATCCTTCATCAATCGTCCATCTGGTCGTGTATGGTTTTCTCGGCATTTCTTGTTTCGCACTCTTGTCGTCTCATGAATCTACTCTTGCGTCGTTTTAAACTTTTTTAAACGATAAACGCGGGCGTGTGTGGTCGCTCCGATGCTAGAGTGCCGGGTACCAGCCATGCCGTCGTGCTGTGAAACGAAACCTCGTTTTTGCGCAACGGGAGTTACTTTGTGAGTTGGAGCACTCGTTCCTGAAAGCAACGGCCATGGGAAAGCTATATTTGGTCCCTGCCTGCCAGTCACCGTGGTTGTGCGACATCTGCTGTTGCCGTCCCGATGTCGCTGCAGATATGGCGCTTTCTAGACTGAAATGTAAGGACACGCGGCATTTTGCTATATTTTACCGATCACCGCGAAACCGCACAGAAACCGAGACCGTGGCATTGGTTAGGCCTACGTCAACCACACTGATCAGCCGCCGCATGTTCATCAACATTCCTGTTTAAATCATACACTACTACAAAAAATCCTCTTTAACTCAAATACACACGCGACGAAGCACGTGTAATTGCAAGCCTGCTGAAGTTGCTGTCGCGCTCATGTGAACATGATTGCATGACAAAGGCACCAGCCGGGACGCTTGCAATCCATTGTTTTATGTTTGCTTACTTTTGGCGAAAATCTGGCTTGTCGAGAACCAGTAAAATGGTGGCAAGCAGTTTTTCAGAATTGCTCGGCAACGCCTACAGCACTGTACACTTGTGGGATGTCTCAATGTCTTTTGGAGGAATTGATAGTGGACATTTTACTAGCCGAAGGCAAAGCTGAGCTTGCAGCAGCCTTGCAGAAAATTTCGAAAAGCAAAAAGAAAAGCACCCGCTAGTCGTAACGCACCTCTGTCTTGTGTACAATTTCGCATTGCACTGCAGCATTTACATATTTCATCAGTCGGAGACTGCTCCATTTATTATAGTATATAACTAGTCAACCTAATGCTGTGATATTTACTACTAAGCTCATCATTTTCAAATACATTTTAATATGTGCAGTTTGGTTCTTATTTATCTATAGTGGGTACATATATATGTATCATTTAACTGAAGCATTGCAACATCTGTCATGTCATTGGCATTTCAGTTTCATGTTGAAAGACTCCCAGGTGGTCTAACTTGACCATAATTCGTTTATGTGGCGAGCAAAGTGCCCTTCGTTTGTCCAGCACTTAAAACAAATATTTTAAGTTTTCTAAGAATATCTGCTCCAAAGCCACTTTTGCTGCTCTGAAACACTGTTTTGGCTGCTCCAGAGGCCACTTTTGCTGCTCCAAAAGGTGTTCCAAAACAGCTTACCGTAGAATAACGCGCATCCGCCCATTCCACATTAAGTGCCCATTTCCAAATTTGTAATATCTGAGAAAAATGCGCAGTACATTTATATGTAAAATTGATGACTGGACACCGCTCCCATCCCCCATTATTTTCTCGCGATTATGTCTAAATTTTGAGTGGGCGCTTGCCCGGTATTTTACGGTAAGCTCTTCACAGCACTGTGTAAGGCTTTTTTTTTTTTTTAAACAATATTTTAAACTTTTTTTGTATATGAAAAAAAGAAAAAGCCCTGTTCAGCCAGCGGTGCACCACGCTCGTGCGGGAGCGGCAACGACGGGGGGTTCTGGGGACTTCAGCAGCAGTGCTGAACGGCTCCAACTGGTTGGGTTGGAGAAGAGGGAAGGAGAAACTCCCCTCTAAGGCTTGTTGATGTGTGTTTTGACCATGGAGGTGGGAATAATAAAATGCCGACATACTCAAGTTCCTTTTAATACTGTCTTTTGGTTTTGGTCACCAATGGGGGTGTGCCCCTCCAAACCGGAAGTTCCCCCAACTTCACCTCTGGTGACGTCATGTCGCCTCTAGACGCTTCCTAACTCCATGATTTTGAACCTGATTCGTTATTATAGACGACTCACACTATGAAGGAATTTTTCTGGGGACGGAGGCATCCATATTTGATGTGACATGGCTGAATTTGTTTTGCACCCAAAACTGTTTATGAACTTTCTTTTGCTTCTCTTGTTGTCAGCACTAGGCAAATACCTACAAATGGTTGTGTTTAGAATGGTGCTATCATGGGAAGCGTGCAGCTACCGTATGAAAGATGACAATCAGTAATTTATCAGGGTGTCTAGCGACCGGGAAAACCGGGAAAACCGGGAATTGTCAGGGAAATTTTAATTACCGGGAAAAATCAGGGAATTGTCAGGGATATTGTCAAAAAGTGAGCCCAGTCAGGGAAAATGAGCTGAAAACGCCATCGAGTTACCTGAGCAAAGGCTCGACGACTTGGGGGCAGGAAAAGAGGCAATAAATTCTGTTTAGAGCGGAGCGCAGGCTCTGCTCACCCAATGTAGAGCATGGTACCCGATGCAAAGGGAAGAGCCGACAAATCCAGTCCAAGCCTTGGATTGGATTGAGGGCGTTACACTAGGCTAGGTTCAGTTAGAGCTGGTAGATTTAGTAACAAAAGGGAAAGTCGCAGACCGTATTTTAATCCAAACCTTAAGCCGAAAGTGTGCATCTGGCGGCCATGTGGCCATTCGGTTATTGACGTGTATGGTTGAGAGTCGTGTTTTCATTGTGTTTCCGGAAGTGGCCTCTTCGCTGACAATGTCGGTGGCAAGAAGGTGCTCGTTTCTCCGTGGTGGACGAACCTGAATATTTCGGAATATGCAAGTTGTATTAAGCACGTGCAAAATGATCGTCACAGTGCTCAATGCTCAATGCCTTGTGTTGTAATGGTCTTATATACTTAACTGCCTCTACAGTGGTCAGGGAATTTCACCTGAAATTGTCAGGGAAAACCTGGAAAAGTCAGGGAATTTCAAAACAATAATTTGCTAGACACCCTGTTTATCTGACTGCACCTAAACTTTAAAAAGACAAATTCGTAAAATAGCATTTTGGTGACAGTAGCATGTACAACATTATAATAGTTATGAAACATGCACAGCACCACGGACAGATGTAGATAAAGATATTGCCACGTGCGTCGGCGAGCGAGCAAGTGCATGCGTGACCGAGTGGTTACCGCGCTTGACTTTCATGCGGAAGCCCAGGGTTCAATTCCTGGGTGCGGCATGTCTTTTATTTATTCTTTCAATTTAGAGTTCTGGTAAATTCGAGAACCTTGTTGACTGTTCGAGGTTTGAATGTTCTACACGTCAAACCTTCTATGCTGATTGTTCCAGAAGCCCACGCGTGTACATAAAGGGCTCCGCAAGCCGCAGTCAGTTTCGCCCCAGCGTTTGATCCAGCTGTTACACCGACTTCGACGCGCGCGACGCTTTGTTTTTTTTCTTCTGTTTCGTTTTTGTTTCGGGCACAAGTTTGCCCCATTAAACGTTAAGTTTATTCAGTTATTTGCCTCCTCATCACTTGTCATTCGGGACAATATTAACATGTGTTGTACCTAAAGTGAACGTAACAAGGAACCTTGAATTTCACTGTAATCTAAATCGCAATTACTTTATGTTTGCAATAAAATAAATCCACATACCGTAAAATACCGGGGGAGTGCCCTCATTATTTCTACTGAAAATTGGGTTAATCTAGACATGGTCGCTTGTGAGGTGAAATCGGGCGGTTAACGTATAATTTGCAGAATTTCATAAATTGGGAAATGTCAATAGTGGGTGCTTGAAGAGAGGGGGCGTTTCTGCGGTATTTTACAGTAAAGTCTTTGACTGATCTTTCGGACTCAGAGAGGACACCGAAATTGTCCAAATAATCAAGCGGTCCGAAAAATCGATCAAATTTCTGTGCATATTCCGCTGCATATTGGCCACTTTCCACTTGCTTGATGTCAGTTCTAAGTTCTCTTGCAACTTCCGCTTTGTATTGTTCACTTTTCACTTGTTTTGTTGATCTGTTTGATCACGGTGCTGCACTTTGTCGGCGCCTTCGTTGGCACAAACAGCAAAGTTGAAGTTGGCATCATTTGGCACTATTTGTAGACAATATTTAGTCCACCAAGCTCGCTTCAATCAGTTAGGGCTGTTTGTCCAGCCACTGTTTAGCTTTTACAATACAGCCAAGTGGAAGCAGGGGCAAGGTCCCGTCGGTGGCCTTTCTCTGTTTGCGGAGCGGGCATGCAAACGTATTTACCCGGGCATTTTTGATCTCGTGTGACAATTACAAAGAACGAAAAGCGCAGATTCGTTTTTGGGGACACAAGGTGGAGGGGGGTGTAAAGGACATATGCACCTTGGTCCCCACAAACCCCACACTACAGCTTTATGGGCCATTAGTCTACTGCTCTTTCATTTTCCAAATGGTCGAGCCTGTTGCCTCTGTAGAGACGGTCGGATACTTTCACCCTGGTTGAGCCTACGAATGAGCTTAGAAGCAAGCTCCGGGCTGTCATGCTTTCAATGAATTCCTTCCCTTTCCCTCGCTAGCGGACCTCGCCTTGAAGCCACTTGTGTTGCCCTCTTCCACTCTAACTCTTTCTTTGACGGGACAGAAGAAACCTAACTGTAATTTGTTACTGAAAAACTAATGGACTTACATTTTGTACTAAATTTGAGGAATTAATGGATTATTACTAAATTACAAAAAAAGGTGATAGATAGCAAGTAGTTTTTATACTTGTAACAGATTACTTTCAAGTCTGCTGACGTGCTCGTTGCACGAATGTTACATCAGCTTACTTTTCCTGTTTATCATTTCAGAGCTGTGGACGAGTGACGATCTGCTTCTAAGGACCCCAGAACTTCTCCAAAGACTTGTGTCCTGTTCCTCAACCTCATCATTGCTGCACGGGCCCCATTGCAGTCATCCATCCGTGCCCCGCACCACCAGGACCCTGGATTGGAAAACGTCATGCCGATGCCAGTGATTGTCAAACATTTCTCGCATAAAATCGTCACCCTCGCAGGTGTGTAGTTAAAACGCCCAGATATTAAAAGTACCTACGATGTTGCTCTGCGTGCGCTTGAGTTGACCCTTTCCCTGATTCCGATCTTGACCGCTGAAATAAACTCTGGCCTTTCTAGACTTATCGTAAAATACCGGCAAGCGCCCACTCAAACTTGGGAGATAATTGCAAAAAAAGGGGGAATGGGCGCTTGTCTGGTTCGCAATTTTACATATAAATGCACTGTGCATATTTTCTCAGATCTTACAAATTTGGGAATGGGCGCTAAATGTGGAATGGGCGGATGCACGGTATTCTACAGTATTTCACATTTTTTTTCATGGAAAGTTATATTCTCAGTTTTATTGACTTCTGGAGAGTGTTGAGTTACATTTTATATTAACCTGTACATCTAAATCTGCGCGTTTGCGACTATTGCCAAAATGACGTGATTTTCGACGGGGAAAGGAGAGAGGGCATTTCCCTCTCAGCTGTTTTTGTGTTTAATATCTGCTGCTAAAACGCAGCTTGCAAAAGAAAAGCCATCAAGGTATGTTTTTAGCGGCTGTTGGACTGTTCGTCAAAAGACAATTCGTAGCAAATCAATTTGTGGCAGCGCAGTTTGTCACATAGGGAATTTTGTCATATGGCAATTCATCGCAGTGACAGTTTGTCAGACTACTGAAGTAACTTTGTTTTTTCCGTGCCATTTTTCTAGAGCCGAGCATTCTGTATTTACTCGCACAATGAACGCACTTGCGTAATAAACGCACTCCCCAAGTCTGCTCTCAAAATTTCGACTTTTTTTTTTCACTCGCATATTAAACTCGGACGTCAAAATTTTGACCCCCTCCCCCCACGCGTGCGAAATGAACACACTTTTGTATCCTGGTGCAGCGAGGTGGCGAATGCATGGGCAGCGTGGGCGAACAAAACGCCTTGCAAAAGGCGTTAAAAATAAAAAAAAAGATCCAACGGAGGCAAACAAAAAACATGTAGAGGAGCCTGTTTTTTTTTTTTTTGCACAGCGCAGTTTGGACTTTGGGTTGCGCGCCGCGCGCAAGGAGATAAGAAAGAAGCGAAGAAGCCCTCGCCTAAGCAAAGCGCGCATAATGAAGTCATCCTGCCCTCGCCTCCTCCTTGCACTTTGGAAAGAGAGGCGAGAAGCCCTTGAAATGAACACACTTTTCTATCCTGGTGAGCGAGGTCGCGAATGCATGGGCGTGGGCAAACAAAAAAACTTGAAAAAAGCAAAAAAAAAAAAGAAAAACATTGAATTGAGAGAAAAGAAAAAAACATAAAGATGAGTTTTTTTAGGAGCTTTTTTTTCTTGCTTTTTTTTTTGCTTAGCACAGTTTGGTCACAATTACTCGAGGCTAAATTGTAATTTATTACACTTACAATTATTTTGCTATAAAGGTAAGTGACCGTTACCACAAAAAGTAACCCATTACTTTTGTGGCATTACTTAAGTTCCAACATTATTGTCCTCAAGTAAGAAACAAACGGCACAATATTATTCAAGTTCTTAATGTTGCCACCTTTTCCATTTATTGACCTTGAGTATTTTGAGCAACAACTGGCTCTCGAAAATCTTGTCAGACCTTTTGCGTTATTGCTTACTGAAGATGACGATTGCTACGCTGAACAGCCTTTGAACTGAGTCACTGAATGGGAGTGCCTAACCGCCGAATTCACAAACCTCTCTCAAATTGAGGGGCCCCTCCACTTCCTCGAGGAAGGCGTGAGGGCCGGCGTTGGCCAATCGCGACGGCGGATCCGTTATCGCGATTGGCCAGCGCCGGCTCTCGCGCCTTCCTCGAGGAAGTGGAGGGGCCCCTCAATTTGAGTGAGCTTTGTGAATTCGGCGGTTAGTGTGCCTCACGAATGTTTTATGCTCTGCATTGAGCTTTTTAGCGAAGCAATGGAAGTGCTATTTACCTCGAAGATAGAGCAAAGCTTCCTCGTTGCAGCCATTTCCTGATATTTGAGAGTTTTATTAGAGTAAAGTAAAGATTTGGGCCAGTTGGTTCATTGCAAGCAAAAAGCGCCGAAAAAATACAGGGACACAGACGAAGGGAAACAGGACAAGGCCTGTCCTGTTTCCCTTAGTCTGTGTCCCTGTATTTTTCGGCGCTTTTGCTTGCTTTATTAGAGTGTTCCGATACCTGCGAGACTCCCGATAACGATATGACGCATGCACAAAGGCGGCGACGGAGTATCGGGAATCGCTATCGGAGTCATCGGACCGATCTATTAAAATTCTCAATTGTCGAAATCACGAAGCTGTAGAGGTCGTCATACAACTTTTCAAAACTGGAATAAGAATTTATTTATGTACATCTTACTATACTGGCATATATTGCCAGACAATAGCAAAACATAGTTGTAACAGTAACGTGATAATTAAATAATAAATAAGGTTTGGCTTGATATTCTTCCTTTGGTTCTGGACAGGTCGAGCCTCGGTTGAGACGTTGGGGAATAAAAAATGGTTTCTAGTATTTAAACATAACTAATAAAAAAAGGATATTCACAAGAACAATTAATTAGAACGTTGGTTAAAACAAGGAAATGTAAACGCACGTTTGTCGTGTGTACGTTTCTTGGTGCCGTTCAAAAACGCATGGAGCACGAACCAACTGCAGTTTACTGCAGTGTTCTCCAGATAGACGTCCGCTGATGCCACGGGCAGTGAAGGGCAGAGAACTGTGCCACACTATGGCCCCACTCACAAGTTTCACTCTCTCTTCAAGCCCAGAATATCAAGTCTACGTCAGCCACCATCATGTTTTATTTTTAAAAATATCTGCTTGAGATAAGATGCGTCCTGCAGGGGGTAAAAAGGGGAAGAAGAAGAAAGGAAGACTATTACCATTTTCGAAGAGCTCGCAAAAAGCCGACTCACAAAAGGGTGACTGAGATGCAGATAGCCTGGCTTTGAATTCACAAATAAAGTGGGCCAACCCTACAAGTTGGACAACAAAAAAGTAAGGTGAAAGAAACAGAAAAAGATACATCCTGCTTTCTAAGAGGAGATGATAAGTGTGCATCAACGAATGAGGATGTTTGTGGCAATAGCACCTTCACATATTATCACATCTTTTTTTTGGTGGATTTTAGGGTAGATGGAGCGTTGTCTCGTGTTGTTACATTATAAAAATGGTCGTAGTCACTATGACCGAGGACATTGTTAATTCTTGTCTGTGCACTTACCGCCTCGAGCTTCTCGAAGAGGCACACAATCACTTGGTTTCGTCCTCTCCCCGTCCTCGATCGCAAAGAAAAAAACAATGGGTCTAGAAAAAGCGGATATAACTTGCTCCCCCCACCCTCTTTTTTTTGTAGAAATTCCCATTTGGAATTTTTGACATTGTTGTTAGGGTTTAATAAAAATTGATTCAGGGGCTTGGTGTTGCAAAAAAAGGCTTTGCGGAACTGGAGAGTGCCAAGCCTCCCCTTTGCGCTGGTCAATTCGCGTGACAGTGTCACTGCGCTCGACTTTACCAAAATAAAAACAACCCTTTTTTTAGAGGGTTGGTCCTGAAAAAAAAAATTAACGAATTACAAGGAATTTGTTGCGCAAAAAATGTAAGGGAATTACTTTAAAATTACTTTAGAAAATATTTAATTATTCCGTTACTAAATTACTGATAAATGTAAGGGATTACAAGTAATTTCGTTACTTGTAATGGATTACGTACAAGTCTGGTTTGGTCCCGGGAACACGCGTCGCGCGCAAGGAGATAAGAAAGAAAAGCGGAGAAGCGTGGGCAAAAAAAACAACTTGCAAAAGGCGGGAAAAAGACAACAACACAGAAGCAAAAAAAAATCGTAAAGGAGCTTTTTTTTTTTTTCTTTGCGCATCGCAGTTTGGTTTTGGAGTCGTGCTCTGCGCGCAAAGAGATAAGAAGTTACGTCGATTTTTCGGGATAAAAGGTCCGTTCATTATGCGAGTAAATACGGACGCAAAAATTTTACTTCATGTAATGAACGCACCCCTAACTTTGTATTGATTTTTCGGGAAAAGTGTGTTCATTCTGTGAGTAAATACGGTGTTGCTCCCTGATGAGAAACCTCTGGTGAGACCCTATTGACACAAATGTTTGGGGTCTTAAACCGGTGGAGCCTGGCATAAAAAAATAAATATCGTGTGACAAACTGAAATTGTCGTTTGACAATATGCGATTGAAAATCTTCCTAAAAGCTATATTAGCA
This sequence comes from Ixodes ricinus, assembly GCA_037355805.1. Classification (NCBI taxonomy): domain Eukaryota; kingdom Metazoa; phylum Arthropoda; class Arachnida; order Ixodida; family Ixodidae; genus Ixodes; species Ixodes ricinus. Next base: position 20,994 of record JAZHYW010000587.1, on the reverse strand, counting down.
GAAAGTACCGTGTTATAAAAGACCACACGAGTTTCGACCAAGTTTTTATTTTGCAAGAAACGCAAGAAACCAAGTGTACAACCAGTTTCCAAAGCTGGCAACCATAGCTGGAAGCAGCGCCATCCTTGGCAGTTTCCTGAACCTCGCGTAGTCCCATTTCAGCCGCCACCACATAGAGGGCGCAACAAGACACCCAATTTATATTTTCTGTATCTTTTATGATATTTTTTATTAATTAGGCAGAATTAGCGAAAATGTGGGCTAACAATCGTGACCTGGGACAGTAAACTCTATTTCTTACTAAAAATATCGGCGGAAATGTCTGCCAAAAGGGGTCAAAATACTTGTTTTTGACTATCAACAAATTCGTGATTTCGCCTGTATTCAAAGTTTTTTTATGGAAAATCAAAGGTGAAATTTAGAAAAAGGGCCTCCGTTGACAAAGCAGAATATGTTTTTCTTTACGGGCCTACAATTTTATTCAACTGTGCCAATCCCTAAGCGCTGTACCACTGTACTACCAAATGAAGTTTGCCAAAATTACCTGTTTTTGTCAATTTTCACGTGAGCATTCCGAGAAAAGTTTAGGTCATATTACAATGAAATTTAGCGTAGCTCTTTCGACTATAATTGCAAACACCTGTAAAAAGTTCTAAATAAAATGACCGAGTAGGCGCCAAAAATTCGCGACTGAATGTTCTCCCGCGAAGTCAGTTTTTCTAAAGTAAATATCTGTCAAAATAAAATAAAAAACAAAAAAGAGCCTCCGTTGACAATGAACGCACTTTTCTTCCATAACATTCTAAAATTTGAAAGAAATTGCTCCAATAGTGCATCCTGCACCACTGTACTACGAAACCATGTTTTGCCGAAAAGGCCGATATTCGCGGGTACCCACTGAATTAGCTTTTAGCATTAGGAAAACAAATCTTACATCAGAGGAAAGATAATGTTGTACACTACAAGATGATATATAACACATAATTTTAGCAAGCTTGAACACGCCACAATCGCATTTCGAAAACGCGCGGAAAGCGTCATATGTCATGGCCACCGTGGGACCGCAGCCTTAAACGTGGCCATCATGGAAACACAGACATGAGTAACAAACACTTTTTATTTTCACAACACCAAAATTATTGCCTTAATAACTTTAAATAAAATAGACTGAAAGAGTATACATTAGGTACTTGTATTATCTGACTAAGAGGTTGTAGTAATTCCTGAAGACATTAAAAACACTAAAATATTGATGAAACCTAATATCTGACCACCGGAAAAAAGACCCTAACAAAATATGCACCATAAAGTATTTAGTAAATCTAAGATGTCACTAGCATCTTGTAGCCATTGGTAAAAAGAGTCGTAAAAATGTACTACAAAACATTTAAATCACTCAAATCTGACTTGGTACTTGTTCTCAGTAATAGGAAATAGCATAATAAAAAATGCACTTTCCCCACTGGATGCCGCAGGAGCAAGTCTCTAGAGCCTCAGTGACTCGGGCATCTTGCAGGTCACACGTCATGTGACTTGAAGGCTCTTCGTCACGTTTTGTTTTTTTCTCGAGTCTGTTTGGCATTAACAAGCAACAAGGCGAGGTGCAGCGCACCGAGTTGCCCCACTCGACTCCTCAAATTCCCTCCGGACGGGCCTCCATTTACATCATTCCTGGTCACTCTGCATGTCGGTGGTCATGTCGGCCCGTGGGAGCATCTCGCATGCCTTTCCGTATAAATCTGAAAAGCAAAAAAAAAAAAAAATATCAGGCTCTCTCTATTAGTACAAACCCTGGAGCAGTATTCCTGTTGCAACACTCCGCAGCTAAAAACAGCGGGTGGTCACAACCTGCCCGAACATGATGACCAATTATGCTTACTGAACCAAGCCAGTGGTGTGCATTTGAGTCTTTTCCATTTGTCAGTTGGCATCTCTCCTTTTTCCACAGGAGCCTCAGGTTTCCACTCGGTGGCCATGCACAGTAGCCATCCTCGTACCATGCACCAGGAACTACTGCGACCTGGTCACCTTCGTCTTCGAATTTGACAATCGCAAACATTCCTAGAAAATAAAATAAAGTTGTAGATTAGTTCAGTTCAGATTACTAACCTAGGCACTTCCATGAAGTCGATCGCATGAGAGGGGACAAAGAAGGAAATTAAACATAATCAATTCCGAATAACAGAATGATGTTCATCAACATGATGCATATTACGAAGCATATTATATAGATAGTATAAAACACATGCAAGCAATAAGAAAATAGAAATTGTAGATCAGGCACTTCTATTAATGATCAACACTTCTGGAGTGTACCTTGAAACAATATCTGAATTTAGCTCAGTCAGTTTCAAGTGTAACAATTTTAGGAAGATATTTTTTTCATTATTAATGCTGGAGGATGAAATTATTCGTCCTCGCAAATAGTGGTTGTGAGTAAAGGTTAAAAAAATGAGGAAAATAAATTGTATAGTTTGTGGAAAATAACAAAACGGATAAACTTAATTAGTTCTTCCAGATGGAAAAAATGTCAAGAGTAGATTTTAACGCAGTTATACTAGACGGCTGCGAGTAGTCACGGAATATGAAACAATGTGCTTTATTTTGTGCCCATTCTAATTTGCTTATGAAATATGCTTGATGAGGTCACCAAATGAGTTTGGTATCTAGATTAAAATGAACATACAGTCATACAAGACTTGTATTTAAATAAAATATGCACAAAGTGCAACACTGCTCTCCTATCAACTGTTATTCCCCCTCCTTCCCCAATCTAACAATGACCGTTTGGCCTTTGGCTGTAACTCCCACGTTAGTATTTCCTCTTTTGCAAGTCATCTCTCTCTCTCTCTCTTCAAGCGCAACACTGTTAGGGCGAACAAGCAATCACCGTTTTCTTTTTCTGTTTTTATCTTACAACCGAAAAACTGTTATAAAAAGTAATATTGTTATGGAAAGTGCTCATACGGGGCTCTTTAGCAGTTTAGCGGTAAAATGTGCTAATGTTGCATTCGCACTAGGGTTGCCACCTTTCCCCGAAAAAAACAAAACGGCCTTCGGCGGGGGGGGGGGGGGGGGGTATATTTTTATTCTAGGAGATTGAATTTGTGTTGAAAGAAAGATGCCATGTTCGTCTTTGACAGGCAGTGCAATTTATCGTAACGAATGATTTCCTAGAGAGGAATTAGTATAATGTACATGTACACAAATACACAGCACTGAGCTCAATAATATGTGCAATTATATACCCTCTTTAGTGAAAAATAAAGACATTTCTGACTAACTTGCCGCGCACAGCAGATGGAGAACCAACTAGTCTGCTGGTTGGCACAAAAATATCAGTGAATGGAATAACATTTGTACTAAAAGTGACTGAGGTTTTTGTTGCTGCTCTCAGAAAGCATTACGCTCGTGTAGACTGAGCGCAAATCCATATTTTTTTCTAAAGTCGCCAGCTCGGGGTTTTGGACAAGTAGATCACGTCTCTTCAAATCAAATCAACTTTATTAATGGCCTCGAGCCAACGGTGCCCCCAACAAAAAGCTGCCAGAGGCAGCTTGACAAAGTCTGGGGCCCGTCTCCAGTTTGGCAGTACGACAGAAAACATCATGCACACATTAGCTATGTACAAAGGGGAGAATACTCTATGTGATCAAATAATCAAAAGCGGCTCTTTGAAATAAAACATTTCTTAATCTATGTTAAAGAAAATACAAAATTCACATAACGTCTTGTGACAGAAACAACATACAACAGATACAAAAATACAAAATTCACATAACCGCTTATGACAGCCATAAAAACAACATACTACCAACACAAAAAAAGGTAACATGCTGCCTCGCCACTCGCAGACCCCTTTCGAGAAATTGCAATTACTGGCTCCCCATGTGCCGCACTGAAAAATAACCGCACGTACTTCGTCCATAAAATGCTCTTCGCGACTAAATCCACCAAACCAGTGGCATATTACGTCCGTTAAAACGTATACAGTGCATATGCCACAATGTATCAGATATTATCATATATACATACACGCGCAATAATATGCAATACACAAAACAACGCAGAAAAACGAAAAAGGTAACATTTTATCTGCTCGTCTTTTTCTATTTTCGGAACTTGAATGTATATTTCGAATTCGACTTAGCTGCTCGGATGAGCTGCTTGTTTTCTCTCGCCATCTTCAGAAAGTCTTCACAGCTGTGCACCAAATTATACCGCACACAGAGCTCCGCTTTAACCATTGGGACGCTTAGCTGATTTCTCTCATCCGTCCACAAGTTCCCCATCACGCTAAAGACGCGTTCCACAAACGCGTTGCTGCAGGGAATGGAGAAAACATGCTCCATTAGGTTCTGCAAATGGGGGCTCCTGACCTCTTTCAAGAATTTGAGCCAGATCAAGCTCGATTTCTCGCCATGTCCTAAAAGTCCAGGAAAGGATCCCTCAAAAGACAAAGCTCTGAGTACAATTCATCGACTTCCTCTTCAAAGTTAAATTCATTACGACTGACATGCTGGGTGCACCTTGGCGCAGATTCAATTCGGCGAGCCTCTTAAATGGGGAATTCTCGAAGTCAAACCACTTTTCAAGGTACGCAAGGGCCCTGTCGTAAACATTCACGAAGTCCAGCGTTGCAGCCTGTCCGCCCGGAAGGATTTCAAGTCCCTGATTAGCTTTGACACCGAAGAACATATCATCCTTCCGGTTAATCAGCTGCTTCCTGAGCTTAGTGATTACAGCGTAAAGTTCTGTCGGCTCAAGGTGACTCTTTTTGAGTGTGAGGATCGTTGAATGAAACATTGCAAGGAACGAGTGCATGAAGTGCAGGTAGCACTCCGGAAGCGTGATACACTCCGAAAGTCCATCGACTTGGTTGCCAATACACATCCAGATTATTTTTTCGCACTCCTCCTCGCCCTGACTCAGAAAGGGACTTGACGGGAGCCCAGTTCTTAATCAGTCTGTCTAAGGCCGTAAACAAGCTTAACCAACGGACAGAAATATGACCCAGCACTTTGCTCTATTCCTGATCACAGAAGTCAAAAAATGTTTTCAATTCCTTTACACATTTCGAACTAGAAGAAAACTCTTTGAAGACCTTTAGTACTAGGGTTTCCACATGAAACTTTAAAGTCTTCCCTGCGTGCTTGGCAGCGTTGTGCACTACATAGCAATTACAATTTGCCTTCAACAAGTGCGGCTGATCTTTCTGCATCTTCTGGAAAACGGAGTTGTGTTATCGTTATCGGCGTTATAAGAGCGTTATCCGCGTTATCCGCGTTATATACGCTACAGCTCGCTCTAAAGGAAGACCCACCTTCTCCAAACTTGTTGCCAAGAGTTCGCAGATACCGCCGGAAATCTCGTCCGCCTGCTCACAGAAGTCGATGAAAGCGTCCGTTATTCCGGCACCATTCACGTCGTAGAAGCGCACGGCGATGGGGAAAAGTTTTCTATTTCCCTTGTTGGAGGCGTCCGTGGAGAGAGCAAACAGGAGGTTGCGGCCTGCTGGGCGAAGTTTCTCGACTATGCACTCCACTGCATAAGGCGCCAGCACATCTTTCACGAGGTGTTCCATCTTCGTTCTTCCAAGTCGCATTCTGCAAGCGACGTCTGAATCCGGGAAGACTTTTGACGCTAACTTGCTGCCACAATCCATTGACAGGTAACTGTAGTTGTGCTTGATGCCGTGGAATATGGTGCCCAGTTCTGCAGCAGTCACCTTATCTTCTGCGCTAGAAGTCGCTGGAGCGAAGAACTTCGTGAGCGCAGCCGATTGTTTCGAGGCGAGGCTCTTCTGCTTATGTTTCTGCGTTGACGCGTGATGCTTGACAACGCTGAAGCCATCAAATTTCACCGTAAACGTGCTTGCGCATAAAGTACATCTTGCAGCTGTGGCATCGTCGTCCACGGGCAGGAGCCAACTCTCGTACTCGGGTTGAGATCTCCAGTCTTTCCGGAACACGCACTGACGTAATTTTCGCTGTTTCGAAGGCGGAGAATTCGCGCTCATTATGCAAGCAAAGGAAGCGCGTAACCACTGATGTAGATTTTCGCTCTCCCAATTATCAGTATACTTGAAGGAACCTTGCTTCCAGTATTTATGGGCACAACATAAAAAGTGGTTGACAAATAGCGTGGAAGTTTTGGTGATTGACGTCGGGAACGCCTCTGTACAAACCAATCGTATCGCTACGCACGGTACTGCCCTTCAAGACCCAATCTCCAATAGGATATAGGAGAAAACGGATAGCTTTGCCCTCCGCCTCAAACCTCATCTGTGTTTAACGTCCTTTTGGAAAAAAGACAGACACGTCTCTCGGCACGTAATTAATTTATGGCAGCCATTTGGAAATAGTTAGAAAGCAAGCCTGAACATAGCAGCACATATCGATGCTCTGAAAGAGTGCCGAAAAAACGACAATGTCGGCGTCTTCCTTTGATCCTCTGCGATGGCTCCACTGGCAGTGCACGGTAGCACAGACAATAAGTCAGCACTCAACGTGCGGCTCCTATTGCGCACATTCTCTGTCACTTTGGAACGCACGCAGGCCACCAAGTAACCCCAGCTGCGAGAGCCGCGCATCCCTTCCTAAACATCGTCGGCGCGTGTCTGGCTTGGCACTCAAGCAATTAACTTTGAATATCCCCTAATGCTCGCGCAAAGCATTCCGAAGGGGAACGAATAGCGAGAACAAAAGAAAAACAACTATGGAGATCTGAAGGGAAGGGAAGGTTACTTTTGGGACACAGGCAGCCAACAAAGTGGCAACAGCTGCGAGAGACGCTCAGCTCTTCCTAGACATCGCTCGACGCGTTTCTCTGGTCTTGGCACTTAAACAATTAAATGGAGAACGAAGAGGGAGGGGAAAAACGACGAGGATCTAGAGTAACAACATTAATATTACACCATGTGTAGTGGAAGGGGAAAGCTTGGGGAAAGCGCATACGCCGCCCGTCACAGTGGACGGATGAAGCGCCGCGCGTGCCCCCTTACAAAAAATGAATTGAGTTTCAATTGAAAGTGTAAAAGACTCACTGTATAGACCGCATTCAGTCTCAATTGAAACTCAATTGACTTTTTCAAATGAGTCCCTATTGAACCGTACCAGGGTATTGACCATGGAGTCTTAATTGAATTTTTAGCAATTGCATTTCAATTGAATTTTGGGAAAAGTGTTTCAAAAAAACTTTTCCTATTGAGTTTCAATAAAAATAATGCAATTGAGTTTCAATTAAATTTTTGCAACGTGTTTCAAAAGAATTTATTGCAACTGCGTTAAAAAAATTGCAACTGGTTGATACTTTTTTTGTATAATTCCTCAAAAAATACAACATGATGGAAATAAAGCACATGGAGGAAACGAACACAAACATCATAACTAAGCACTCACAACCCACTAATCGTACTCCCCTTGACTACCCCACCGCCTTATATACCCTACATAAGAAAGGTAATCATTTGGCCCGTGACCACCTCAGCATTTATTAAGGTTCCCAGTTTGCTATTTCCTCCTTGGAAGTCTCATAAATGATAAACAGTGGTTCGACGTCATTGGACTCTATCCCTTAATACAAAAACATTGGTACAAGCAATAATCGTTCGGTGCAGTAATCCACAAACGACCAAACTCAATTGCATTCCGAATGAGGAAATTCAATAGAATCGATATTGAGTTTCTTATGACCAAACTCAATTGCATTCCTAATGAGTAAATTCAATAGGATCGATATTGAGTTTCTTATGACCAAACTCAATTGCATTCCTAATGAGTAAATTCAAAAGAATACATATTGCATTTCTAATGAGCAAGCCAAATTTCATTCTTAATGAGCAATTCCAAAATAATATATATTGAGATCTTAATGGCCAACCTCAATTGCATTCCTAATGAGTAAATTCAATAGAATCGATATTGAGTTTCTTATTACCAAACTCAATTGCATTCCTAATGAGTAAATTCAATAGGATGAATATTGAGTATGTAGGACCAGCAAGAAGGAGAAGAAGAACCGGGGGCTTGAGATACAGAGCTCGAGACCGAAGACACCATCACGAACTGCCGACCGGGATCGAATGTACATATAAGTAAATATATGAAGGGCAGATGAACACCCTTCATATGGTGACCCGGACGTGATCGCGACCTCAGCAAACTGAAATTCACACCTGACAGGACTACGAAACGGCAAGTCACCGTCGTCTTTCCCTCACAGTTCTTTCCACAGTAGCCCGACATGGCTGACGCTAACGCCGGAGGTGAACAGCCGACCACCGAACAATTGGTCCACCAACTCGGCACTGTCAGCCGCCGACTACCCACATTCTGGCCTGCGGACCCGGAATTGTGGTTCGCGCAAGTAGAGCAGGAGTTTGCCCGTTGAAGCATCACCGCACAAATGACAAAATTTCGTGAGGTCGTCACGCCCTTGTCGTCTGCAGAGGCAATGGAAGTGAGAGACATAGTCATTTCTCCACCAGACCAAGAGCCCTATGAACACCTCAAGCGAGAGTTGATCCGGAGAACCACCGCGTCAGAACAGCGACGCCTGCAACAATTGCTCACGGCTGAGGAACTTGGAGACCGCAAGCCGTCGCAGCTCCTACGACGCATGACACAACTTTTGGGCAGTCAAGCCTCCTTGCGGGATTCTTCCCTTCTACGAGAACTCTTTTTGCAGCGTCTGCCTTCGGATGTCCGCAGGATCCTGGCAACATCCAGCAATATTCCTCTCGACGACCTCGCCGAACTCGCCGGCAAGATTCTAGATACGGCCCCATCCATGATTCAGGCGACCACTTACCCCACAAGTGGCCACCCGCTACCTGCGACAGAGGCATCTCTCTTTGATTTTCAAAGGCAGCACGATGACGTAGCCCATTTGATAACTTAGGTGGCTGCTCTTCGACAAAATCGTCCTAACCTGCCTGAACCACATCACATGAGACGCTCCTTTTTCAAAAGGCCGAGCAGACACACCACCAGTTTGCTGGTACCACCGTACCTACGGACCCCGTGCGCACAACTGCTCTCCACCTTGCAGCTGGCTGAAGGAAAACCCCAGAAGCACTTACTGAAGGTGACAAGTCAAGTGCTTCCTCCCTCTCCAGGTCACCTTTTCTTTATCGTGGAACAGAACACAAAAGTTAAATTTCTAATTGACACCGGAGGCCAAGTAAGCGTAGTACCACCGTCTCCCACAGAACGACATCTAAAAATGTCGCTTCGAGCTTACAGGCAATAAATGGATCCGGCACAGCTAGATACGGACAGAAGTCGCTCACTCTCAATCTTGGGTTTCCGCGAATTTTTCGCTGGATTTTTCTTATTGCTGATGTCCACCATCCCATCTTGGGAGCAGATTTTTTGTCATATTTTGGCCTCTGCGTCGATGTACGTCATTCACGTCTTTTTGACACCACAACCCGACAAACCGCTACAGGGGCCATCACAAAGGCATCTCTGTCACCCTCACCTGCTCTTCACAGCACCATTTCTATCTATGACAACTTATTGAGAGAATTTCCAGACCTGGCTAGACTAAGAAACATTATGCGGCCTTTAAAGCATAATGTTACACACCATATTGCAACCTCCGGGCCACCGGTTTACGCTCGAGCTCGAAGATTAGCTCCGGAACGCCTTCAGATTGCCCGTCAAGAATTTGACCACATGCTGGAAGTTGGCATCATCCGACCATCTTCGAGTTCGTGGTTTTCTCCACTTCACATGGTGCCTAAGGTGACTCCCGGTGATCGGCGTCCCTGCGGCGATCATCGCGCTTTGAACAACGTAACACAAGCTGATCAATACCCCGTGCCTCACATTCAAGACTTCTCAAGCAAACTCCACGGGATGAAAGTGTTCTCTAAAATAGATTTAATCAAGGCTTACCACCAAATTCCCATCGAACCAAGTGACATTCCCAAAACGGCTATTACCACTACATTTGGACTGTACGAATTTATCCGTATGCCATTTGGACTTCGAAACGCCGCACAAACGTTCCAGCGATTTATTGACCAGGTGACAAGAGGACTCGATTTTTGTCTTGCCTACCTTGACGATCTCCTCGTTGCAAGCAGAAATCAAGAGGAACACCTGGAGCACCTCCGCCTTCTCATGACACGTCTGGAGGAGAACGGCGTCATCATCAACCCAAACAAATGCCAGTTCGGCGTTCAGGAATTGATTTTCCTTGGGCATCGCCTTGACACCAACGGCATTAGACCACTACCGGATAAAGTAGACGCGATTATTTGTTTTCCGAAGCCCCAGAACCTCAAGAAATTGAGAGAATTCCTGGGATTCATAAATTTTTTCCGGCGTTTCCTTCCTAACTGTGCTACTACTATCCAGCCTCTTACAGAGGCCCTTTCTCCTAAGAACAGCAAAGACCAAGACATCATCTGGACGGATCGCAGAGTCCTCGCATTTGAGAGGATTAAGGACGACCTCGCGAGTGCCACGATGTTGGTTCACCCGGTGCCTAACGCTCCAACGCGTGTCATGACCGATGCGTCCGAAGAAGGCGTCGGGGCTGTTTTACAACAGAACATTGAGCAGGAATGGCAACCTCTCTCCTTCTTTTCTCAGAAACTACGCCCATCAGAAAAGAAGTATAGTACTTTTGGAAGAGAACTCTTGGCAATACATCTCGCACTGAAACATTTTCAATACTTCCTCGAAGGACGCTCCTTTCACATAGTCACCGATCACAAGCCCTTGACTTATGCCTTAACATCCAGTGGACATACATACTCTCCTCGAGAAATCAGGCAAATGGCGTTCATTACAGAATTCACAACCGATATCAGATACGTCAAACGTTCTCGCAACAACGCAGCCGACGCTCTCTCCCGCGCAGATATACAGTCGTTGGAAGGAACCTTCTTGAGTACCGTCGATTTTCATCAGATGGCGCGGTCCCAACAGTCAGACCAAGAACTTCAAAATCTACGCTCTGGACACACCGCGCTCAGGTTCGAAGACCTTCATCTTCCATGGTGCAGTGCCACTTTAACGTGCGACATCTCTACAGGCACACCACGGCCGTTTGTTCCTCAGCAGTTCCGTCGTCAAATCTTCACGGCTCTGCACTCACTCGCACATCCTGGCATTCGGGCCACACAACGCCTAGTCACATCACGATTCGTCTGGCCCAAGCTCAATGTCGATGTTCGCACATGGACACGTACTTGTCAGCAGTGCCAAAAGGCAAAGATTAATCGCCATACCGTTGCGCCAGTCGCCAGGTTCAAGCTCCCGGATACCAGATTTTCCGAAGTTCATATCGACCTTGTTGGACCATTACCACCTTCTAATGGATATACGTACGTTCTCACGTGCGTTGATCGATTTACACGCTGGCCAGAAGCAACACCGCTAACCAATATCACGGCTGAAGAGGTCGCCCAAGACTTCATGTCAACATGGGTCTCACGCTTCGGCGTGCCAGACAAAATCACAACTGACAGAGGCCGACAGTTTGAGTCCCGCCTTTTTGCACAACTCCTACGGATTTTAGGAGCAACGCGAATCCGCACCACGTCCTATCACCCGGCCTCAAACGGTCTAGTGGAACGGTTTCATCGGCAACTGAAGACATCGCTAAGGGCCTGCAAAAACCCAACAAACTGGTCAGAAGAACTCCCACTTTTTCTACTGGGCTCTACAGCAGACCTCTCCTCCACACCGGCTGAACTCGTTTATGGTACGACCCTAAGGCTACCAGGCGAGTTTTTCCATACTCTCGAAGAAGATGCGGTGCCAGACATGCAGAACTATGTATCAAGACTCAAGACGACGATGAAAGCTTTGCGCCCACACTCTAAGAAAAAATGGAGGAAAAAGGTAGCAACGGCGCGTCTTCCTCCCTACTACTGGCGCGCCCCCAAGCGGACACGAGAAAAAGGGAGGAACGAAACATTTTTCTCCTTCTCCAGGCAGACGGGAGAAAGTTTTCGCCCTCCTGACTTATATTCTTTCGGTTTCGTTTGTCGAGCACGTCGCACACGTTGTTTAAGAAAAGTTGTTGAGTTGATTGAGCTTCAGCGGCAACGAAGGCCACCGTTGATTCCGTCTTCTAGTCCAAACGTGCAGAACATTTCGGTTGCATTGATGTTTTATCACTAATTTTATCAAACGAGCAAACGAAGCCGCTAAAAACAGCGAAGTTCCGGAGTGTGCTACGTACACTGGGGAAGATCACCGTCTCGCTACAGAGGCTAGAAAGGGTTATTAGTGTCCCTAGCGCACGCCCTTTCAAGCGGCCACGGAGAAACCGGTTTGGATGACGCGCGCAGGTGGCGCTGCGTCCAGCAGGCGCGCTACTCTCCCGAGCGAAAATGGCGGAGGTACGTTTTTCCGTGTGACAGAACCGAGCCGTCCGAGGTTCTTCCTTTGTTGTTTGTGCGGATCTGGTTACATCGAGGTGTACAACGAAACACCAACGGTGTGTCATGCGTCAGTGTGTTGGATGCATCTGATCATGCCGGCGAAGAAAGGTAGGACCTGTTTCGTGCCGTTGTGCAAAGGCGGCTACAAATCGGCTGCAGAAAAAGTATCGTTATTCCGGGCTCCAGTCGACCCCCTTCGTCGGCAAGAATGGGCGAGGAACATCAAGCGAGAAGACAAAGTTCTCGACGAAACCTGTGTCGTGTGTTCCCGTCACTTTGATGAACGCTACATAGAAAAAACTTTCAAGCACGTCATCAATGGCGAGCTCGTCGAGCTGGACCGCGAACGACCAGTGCTCACCGACGACGCCGTCCCTACGATATTCCCCGACGCCCCCTCGTACCTGACAAGGCCTGTCCCAAAAAAGAGGAAAGAAAGGAACCTTGCTGACCGTGGGACCCCACCACTGAAACGCAGGGCTGCAAGTGGATCCACGCATGACTGTGATCCTGGAAATAATAATAATAATAATAATAATAATAATCTTTATTTGGACTCCTTGAGTCTCAGGTGGAGGGGCAAAAGGTAAACAGATTTACCTGATGAGGCCCCACCACCCTACACATTGCTCAGCAAAGAATCAAAAGAGAACAGAAATAAACACAAATAAAACGACAATAAATCTTATCAAACAATTTGTCACTGCACGAAGTAGGCACGAAACAATCTTCTACAAAATAATGAAATATTTAACCACACAACGAGCAAAATACGACTTGGCACGAGATACGAGCTTTTAAGCGAATTAACACGAATAATGGTGGTCAGAACTGATTATACACTATTCAACCCAATGCATATGCATAACAAAACGCTATTGCCTATTGTAAAATATAACGTTTCAGGTTACTCTTGAAGGCAATAAGGGAAGTAGCATTCCTCATTAATTCAAAAACACTTGAATGATCGTTCAAAAGCTGTGGTATTTTATACGCTAGAGCTTGGGAGCCATAATTTGTCCGTATTTTGGGCTTTGTATATATTTCATTTATTAGATTATATTGTGTAGTTTTAGGGTGGTAGATCTCACAAAATTCATTTTGGTCACTGCTGTACTCGCGGTATATTATCATTGCTAGTTTTAAAATAAAGAGCTGATGGATACTTAAAATTCGATATTTTAGGAAATATGGGGCAGAATGATCGGTATAGTGGAGGTTTTCGATGCAACGAACAGCTTTTTTTGAAGGCCGAACAGTCTATCTAGATTTGTTTTCGTGGTGGTTCCCCAAACTAGTAAGCAATAATGTAAATGAGATTGCACAAGACTGTAGTAGAGTTGGCACTTAAGCCAACAGGGAAGGAGATGTTTAAGTTTAAACAAGATTCCAATAGATCTGGATATACTAGAGCGAATATGATTGATGTGGTCTGTCCAGCTTAAGGTTTCTTCGAACCAGACACCTAAAAATTTTAGGGAGGACACTCTTTCCAATTCTGAGTTTCTAAATTGTACTGAGAAGCTACTACAGATTTGCTTATGCAAAGGCTTGAAAATAACATATTTTGTTTTGTTAATATTTAATTCTATTTGACTAGACTCTAACCAGAGCGCAATTTCCCGTAACCAAATGTTTATTAAACCTTCTATTACACTAAGATCCTTATCAGTAAAAAACACGTTAGTGTCGTCTGCATAAAGTATAATATCTGGAGTTTGCGGAATGTTTACTATGTCATTTATGTACAACAGAAAAAGTAATGGTCCCAGAATTGACCCCTGAGGCACACCATAATTTATTTTCATTAGTTGCGATTCATACTCATTGATTTTTACATATTGCGATCGTCCAGATAAATAGCTATGAATTAAGTTCCAAGTTGTGCCCCTTATACCATAGTGCGTCAACTTTTTTAGAAGAATGTCATGTTTAATCGAATCGAATGCCTTGCGAAAATCCAGAAAACTTCCTACTGTATATAATTGATTTTCAAAACTATTAATTAGCTTATCTTTGATATATAGCAAGGCTTTTTCCGTGGATTTGTTTTTCTGGAAGCCATACTGTTGCCTAACAATTATGTCATTTTTTTCAAGGAAACTAGAAAGCCTAACATTGATTACCTGCTCTAGAATTTTTGAAAATAAAGGTAGCACAGAAATTGGCCTATAGTTATTTATATTGTTGCGTGGACCACCTTTATGTATAACACAAACTCTCGCAAGTTTCATTTTTTCCGGAAATATACCAGTCAATAACGACGTGTTACAGATATGTTCTAAAGGGGAGCTTATAAAGTGCGTGACTGCTTTAATCGGTGCCGCTTTTATATCATCTGATCCGGCCGCTGTGTTATTACTTAAATTCTGGAGGAGCCTCGTTATCTCTGCCTCCGTCACAGGGCAGAGGAAAATTGAATTTGCAGTTGCAGCTGGCGACATATGAGGCTCGAAGCTGCTACTTGATGCAGATGTAGTGGGGCAGGCGCCGCAACTTAAGAAGTGAACGTTAAACTTGTTAGCAAGGAAGGAATTTGAATACGAGATACCATCAATCACCAGTTCATTTGGAAGTAAATTATGGGGCAGGGAGGTAAGACTTCTCACAGCGTTCCATACTTTTTTAGGATCATTATAAACGGACGCGAATTTATCACCGTAATACTGCTTACGTGCTTTCTTAATGTCTGCGTTTAACTTATTCCTTATTTTTTTTATATTCGCGTAACACCGACTCATCTCTTGTTTTGATAAAAGTATCATAGAGTTTATCTCGCCGTTTTATTCTTCTATAGATATCATGAGTGATCCATGGTTTTCTTATTTTCTTGTGTTTTTTAAGATTTCGCAAGGGAAACGCTTCGTCATAGCATTCTTTAATCCTAGTTAGGAAAATGTCGTAGCATATACTTGGATTGATTTCACTGTATAAGTCACCCCAATTAATGTTTGATACAAGGTTATAGAACTTAGCAATATTGGCATAATTGATACTTCTACAAGTTATGACATCTACGGAGTGCTTTGTGTCTATTCGTTTTCGTTGAGAAGGAAAAATGCAAAATATAGGTAAGTGATCACTGACTGGACAGGAAAATATTCCAGGAATTGTTTCACTCGGTAGATCACTTGTGATACAAAAATCAATTATGGTTGCACTATCCCGAGTTATTCTTGTTGGTGCAGTAATTACGTTACTGCACCCGAATGATTCAATAGTATCAAGGAACTGTCGGCAGAGTGGATGCGAGCCCGACAGATCAATATTAAAGTCCCCTATTAGTATGATTCTTAAATTCATTGAGGTAATGTGCTCCAAAAGTTTAACTACGTAATTCATGAATTCGGATATTGCCCCAGAAGGTGGCCGATATAGAGCAGCCACTACGGATCCTTCACATATGGCAACAATTGATTCGTAGTCCCTAGTTACATGTGAGTATTCGGACATAACACTATACCCTATGCTCTTACGAAAATACAATGAAACGCCCCCTCCTTTTTTATTAGTTCTGAATACGCCTTCACTCTTATAGCCTTCAAAACTAACCTGATCACTTGTATTATAAACCCAGGTTTCCGTGAAAGCCAAGACGTCGAAACTGTAATTCAGAGAGTTCAAAAACATAGTAACATCATCATGTTTATTTACAATACTCCTAGCATTCAAATGACAAACAGAAAAATGTCTTTTAAGAAACGATACATTATCCTGCAGAAGTTGTTTAAATGTATCCTGGCTGTAGTACAGGGACATAAATGTTGTGTCAGCCATTTTACATTATTTTGCCGAGATCGTCCTCGGATTCAATCTTAATAGCGCGCTGGCCTTCCGCCTTTCGTACAAACACCGTTCCGTTTTTCTGCCATGTAAACGCGTACCCTTGTTCACGAGCCTTTGTCTTCGTCATCCACAGGAGCTTTTTGTTGAAGGCAGTTAAATTATCAAAAAAGCGGACATTCAGACCGGTATCTCTTAAGCCGCCCCATTTAGCCAGCCACTGATCACGCGTCACCCGTGACAAAAAGCGTATCAAGATTACCGGAATCTTTCCTGGCTTGGGCGGCAGCCTGGGTAGCCCATCCAGATCATTTTCCGTCAGTTCACTCAACTCCAGCTTTCTTGCGATTTCATTTACTTTGCTTAGCAGATTTTCATTTTCGCTCCGTGGAAGTCCATGTATTTCTAAGTTCTGCCGTCGGCTATACTGCTCCAGGCTGTTTACTTCTATGGCTCTACGGGAGCCAGAGTTGCGCGTTTGATTCCACGTGCCGCGTGCCGCCCTCGCCGCTATTCGCCGAGATCCGATCACGTGAGCAGCCGAACCAAGTGTCGTGCAGCAAAGTAGACGTTGCACGCGCCCCGACAGTACGCTCCCCTGCTTTTGAGCGCGCCGCGCGCCTCGAACGCGCGGCGCTGCTATTCGTCGAATTCAGTCACGTGAGGTGCTGAATCCACATGCCATGCATGAACGCGCAACTCTGGCTCCCGCAGGGAGCCTATACAGGAACTCTAGAGTAGCGTAGGGTGCCTACATGTCTGTCTGTCTCAGGGTGAAGACATCCATTGTTGCACTGAATGTTCAGCGCGTGACGCTCTCGCGCACTCGGTGCGTGACTTGGGCGCTAAAATGGCGTCTCTGCATTAGCCAAAGCTACGCGCTCGAGCTGATTGACACCGGATTGCGCTTGCTTCAAAATGCATAAAAAACGATTGGGCGTAAAAATGGCTGAGATGTCACCACTCAAGCAAAAGCGCGCGTGTGTATGAAGGCACTCTAGAGTAGCGCAATCTAGAACGCCATCTCTCGACGACTAGCGGCGAACACCGGGGGTTCCAACTCCGATCAGAAATGCATGGGGAACGTGAGAAAATCGTTGTTTCTTCAATATTGTGGAGATGTACGGAACGTCAATCGTTTTTGACATAATAAAGGAACCTTTTAGAATAATTTGCGCTAAGTTGCGTGCCATGTAAGGACGTAATTGTTTTTAGAAAATTGCCTGTGCGGAATCATGCAGCAGACGACGCGGTGACGTTACGGCGACGTCGCACCGTCCACGTGACCCGCTCCGGCCAACCCAGAAAGTCCACCTCCGCTGCGTACAAAAATCGTCTGCTTCAAACGCCATTGCCTTGGAAATTGCCTTTTCAAACTTTTCACACGCATCCGATATGATGAAAACTTTGATAAAGTGTTTAGTGCTTTACCAACTTCATGACAGACTAGTTTCGAAAAGTGTGAAGTTGGCGTTTATTTTTTAATCTGCCGTGTTAAGTCGATCTCCATGTATTCTCCCATAGGGCCGCCTCCTGGAACCCTGAGTACCACGTGACTCGCGCCGCGCTGCTGGCGCTGCTCTGTCGGCCATGTTGTCGGCGAAACACGCGGGTCAAAGGATTGCGTTACTCTGCACCGTAGGAGCTATATAGTGTCACGAATGACGAGGTGACAAAACAAAGGAATAACTGAAAAAACTAAAACGTTTAAGGTGGCGGTCTTACGGCGGCCATCTTGAACAAGCCATTAGTTCAACCGCTAGATGGCGGCACTCATCCATGTGGCCAGAAAACAAGCTCGTGACAGTGATGTTCCTGCTCTGCTCTTAATTTCCTCCTTTCTGCTGCACGCCCGTGCACGTTCAGCGCTCAGCGCGTGCTCCCGCTGACACGAATGCCAGCAAACGTGCCAATGGTGCTAGCAGTGCCCAGTTCGCACAGAAGCGGGGCCCAGCTAGCTCATCGACCCGATCGAGAGTGCCTAGCTGGGCAAAATTTGTTCTTTGATACTGGCTTTCTTCCGCGCTGCAGGGTTGGCAAAGCGATTTCGTTAGAGGCTCACAAGCCAGGAGCTATCGTTTTAACTATTCAAGAAATAAAAATATAGTCAATTAATTAGTGAAGAATGTTATCAAACCTTAAAGAACATATATAAGACATACCTTGTCAGCATTTCGTGAATGAGAGAGTTTTTCCACGACATAAACGTTTAAATTCATTTTGCTGTAAGCCAGAGCGCAGCCGACATAACAGGTAAATGAGGCCAATCAAGCAGAGTCAGAAAACACTATGTCACGGAGGTCAACGTCTTATAGCGCGTTTTTAGTCCCCGGTCAAAGCAATCAAGCGCAAACCATGCACCATGGCCTTGCGCTTTTAGTATGCGTGTTTGTTCATTTTGATCTATGATAAAACAAGCAATAGCATTTTTTTCAAGACGGGTGCTCAGAAGGGCGTTTAATTCAACTCATCATTTGGATGGTAGTTTGATTAAACTTGATTACCAATTATCTGACCTTACAATATCCACCTTAAGATTGTTGAAATAGTACGCCAAGGTCGAAGATTCTGCATGTTCAAGAAAAGAATAAAAGTTTATTTTTTAGCCCCAGTAACCGAAACTTAAAATTTGTTAGGCGAGTGGGTAGCAGATTTTTAAGTGCTTTTTATAGTGATTTTGATATTTTCTTTAATATTAATTAAGTCTATTGATAATTTGATGTTGAAAAAATATATACCAGCGTCTTACATGTATCTTTATATACATATATTTCCTGTTTGAATGCAACAAAAACGGAGAATTTTACCGCTTGCTTTGTATGTTAATGAATGGGATCTCAATGATGTCGATGTGAATTATTTGTATTTGAAACTTTTGATGACGTTGATATTAGTTATTGTGGCTACGATGCTTAGCTAATGTCAATTTGATTATTTTATGTATAATTGCTTTTTATGCTGACACTAGTCCTGTACACCGTTGAATGCTGTAAAAAGAGGCTGATGGCCTTGTCAGAAGACTTTTAATGCGAAAAGATTATTTGCCCCACTACGAGAAAATCAGGCGTCGGCGTCGGCGTCTGCGGCATGACCGAGAGCGATGGCACCAAAAATGGCCGACGACTCAAAGAGTGAAAACATGTTAGAAATGCTCAGATTAAATGAGATGGCTTTGGAAAGAAACTTATGTACATTTCGGTCTGGATGGGAATCGAACCCGGGCCCCCGGGGTGCGAGACGGGCACGCTTCCCTGACTCCACGGCGGCCCCACGGTCCTGGCTGACTAAGGTGTGCCAAGTGCGTGCGTCATTGCACATCGTACACGTCACGTCGCAACCATCTGACTGAGGTGATTCAGCATCTGGCTGAATACAAGGTTGTGCTGAACATTGTAACTGGTAGAAAACGCCGACTTGTTATGTCTGATTTACATGATCCGCTTCTGCTTGAAATGATCAGTTTCGACATCAAGTACCGCTGTTTCCGTCTACACTTATTTTGCTGCACAAGGGACCTCGCAACTGAAAATAGCGAGCAGAATCTCATTAGGAATATTTAGGCGATTCACAAAAGCTATGCGATGGTAGCGGGAACGAGGTGGAGCTCGAGCGGCCGACCGCTCTGCCAGCTCTGCAGAGCCCGGCCACCCTCTCCCTCTTACCGGCGGCCGGGCCGCTGAGTCATGGAGAGGAATCCTCTGTGGGATAGCGTTCGTTGAAACTATGGCGCGCGCCAACCAATAGGAATGCATTCATCAAATCGCTGTTACAGACTACAGGCTTTGCTCCATAGGACAGGAAAATTTAGGTGCCGTTTGGCGCCGCTTCAAAAGCTGATAACGCCGGTTGGCTCAATGAAACAATTAATGCTTTCGCATTAAGGAAAAACAAAACGGCAGGCCAAAGGATTCACGTTACCTAGCCACTCCTTCCAGATGGTATGTGCGGCTAGCGAACCTGCAACTTCTGAAGAATGACACTCTTTTTATTTATTGCAAATAAACGTACAGTTTGACTAATAAACTTGATGAACGTCATTGAAAACAACCGTATAAGTGAATATTCGAAGGATTTAAAGTGCGTGGTGCGCTAAAGTTACCACTCAAATAACGTACGCAAGGTGGGTGGTTTTGAAACGTACAAGAAACAAAACGAAAACGCGCGAGCGTGTCGAATTGAAACTCATTTTTGTGACGAAGTGACGAGGCGCCGGAGTGCCTCTCGCGCCAGCTTCTTGTGCAAGCCGCTCCCTAATCTGCTCATGATCGTGATCACGATCGAAGCAGGTGGACATCCGTTTATTCTAGCTAATGCTATGTTCACACTACTAAAGCCGCTCAATCTGTTTACGTTTGTCTTGCAAGTACCGTCAAATGCGCCAGTGCACAAGGCCCGTGTCTGGTGCGGCCCTTGAAAGGTAATGGCGGCGCATCGCTGAATTGAGCGGCGCTTTGGAGCGAATGGCCGCTCGTGGCACGTGTCTGGTGTGTTTCCACCCCAATGATTGGCGGTATTTGACCAAAAAAATAAAAACGACTTGATCAAGGGGATTTACATCTGCCTAAACCCCCTGGATATGTTTGCGTTTGTTTTCCAAGTAGCGTAAAACACAACAGAGCGCGAGACCCGTGTCTCGAGAGACCCTTGGAAGCAAATGGATGCGCAGCACTGAAATGAGCGGCCCTTCCTTGGAAACGAATGGTGGCGGAGCACCCACCCGTGGCACGTGTCTTGCGCGGTGGCCAGAGGCATGAAGCCCCTCGATGTGTTTGCGTTTGTCTTGCAAGTAGCGTCAAATGCGCCAG